>JAZGLO010002967.1:0-35095 GCA_036873155.1 Biomphalaria sudanica
TGTGTTGAACGAGATGCCAAAAAAAAAATGTAGATTCTACAATTCTCGAACAAAAGATCTATTTCTCTTAATTTATTAACATAAATCTACTAATCTCATTTATAATATGTAGCTCTAGATCTATAATATTACCAACGCATTCATACAGGCTATATCTATTGTATTAGATTATATTATATCGGTTTAATTTATACTAATATAGAGATTTAATTAAGATCTATACGGTGTTAGCGAATAGAGTTACACAAGAATCGAACCTGGGATTTTCTAAATTCGGATACTTGGTGTTTAATAGTAAAACAGCACCTACCTAAATAAATCGTAAATAGAGAGCAAATACCTACATTTATTGTAGTATATATAGGTCTGTGGTTTTACATTATATAACTTTCGTTACTTTTTTTTAATAGTGAAATGATTTTTGTAATTTCTTTTACAGAAAATTTGAGCCAAGACCATAGACATAAATAAATATAGACTGGAAAAAGGAAATAACTTCATGTAACTTGAAAACATGTATATCTATTGTTGTCGGATTTCCGAATTCTGAAAAGTTGCATGATCTTCAGTCTTAGAGATTAAACAAAACTACACTGCTGTATAATAAAGTACACAAATTTGCAAGTCACAAATTTTCGTTTCATAAAACTCTTTTATCGGCCAGTCTATTTTTATTTATGTCTATGGCCAAGACTAAGACTGCTTTATTGATCTTTATGGAAATTTGTTGTGATTACAAGGACTATTTTCTCATATATAGACAACACAACAGAAACATACACATAAATATAACAGACACAACATAAAGAGTTCATTCGCGACTACACATAGGCATCTTGGTCCTTTTCATGTTTCTTGGTCAACGAGTGGCGTTGATATAGTCTGACCGAGCGGCGCCTTTGACATAGAAAGCCTGAGCTCTGACCACAGCGCGGCCTACGTCATCACTCGTCAGAGGCCAAATATGCGAAATTTTAAGATGCCGCCCCCTTCCCCTGTACAGAAAGCGCCCTGCGATTGAAAAACCATTTTTGTAGAGTGTAGACCTTTCGTTTTTTTTTCTTTCATAATCGCAGTATTGTCGTATCCCTCGTGTCCTCTTAGAGGTTTTATAGTTCCTAGTTTTAACTTTAGGACTTCGTAATAAACAAAAATGCATTCTCCAGTTGTATCAGTAATTGGGGGAAATCCCCGAAAATGTTTATCTATTTCTACATGAGGTGTGTAAGAAACAGTGTTTCCTATATGATTTTTAAGTTTTGTAAAAAGTTCTTTCTGGAGATAAAATTGAAGATGCGGCAGATTCCCACTCAAGCCCGCAAGGGTTTTATTTCGGGAGGGGGCCCCGGCGCATTTCGGTGTTTTCAGTTTTAAAAATTCTTCCTCCTCGCGTGTACAACGCCTTTTCTTCTTGTAGCAAGAATGTCAAAAAAGGCCAATATAGATGTGTTGTCTTGCAGAAAGCACTATTCGTCCTAGTAAAAAAAAAGTAGACGGCCGTATTAGGTCTACTAATAAAGAGGTAGCGCTGGTCAATAGTATTCTGCAACGGAAATAGAACATGAAAATCCGAAAGAATCACATTAACGGAGACGTTTTGAAAAATTTTCTTCAAAACGTTTTGACCCATCTTGTTGCATACGCCTATCGCAAAAAAGGTCTACACTTGGTAATTATGTTATTTTAATACTATTTAGACATGGAATACTGACAACAATGAAAATAAAAAACTTTTGGCCGCCCTCCACCTTTCCGTGGTTAGTCAATGGTGTTAGTAGTTGGTTTTGTATAAAACTGTTATTATAATATACACAGATTTAACTTGCTTAATCCACAGCCATTTAAAATAGAAGTAAAAATGTTTCAAACATTACTTTTTAATTACTAGATCTACTTACAGGGCGATCTTTTCGTGACTAAACAATAATAGTTCAAAGTAGTAAGTAGATACTTATAAGAAAAAACATGTGTTGACAGATCTGCATCTGTGATTGTTATTCAAAACAAATAGGCCTACTACAAAAGACAGTGAAAATTCAAGTCCAGGAATGAGTTGGCGGCACCTATGAAAAATTCCCTAGGAATCGCTCGGGCGCTTCTCTATTTTTTTTTTGTATAGTAAGAAAATAAAATAACTTCTTATTTACGAATGTCGTTTTTTTAAATACGTTTTCAAGGATAATGGGATAATTAGAATTCATATAAAATATTTAAATATGTAAGTATTTTGTTTTATTAAACTAAATTTTTAAAAAGTTAACCTTGAAATAATGATTTGGCCGCCCCTTACATTCGTTCGCCTGCGTGCAATGCACACATTACACAATAGGTAGCGGCGGACCTGGTTATGCGTCACTGATGATGCGTGTGTAGGTAACCACTGTGTTGCTGTCTAGTGTACATAGAAAGATTTCTTTTGTAACAACTAGAATCTTCATCTAAATATGATTTAGACTTTTCAAAACATTCATCGTGGATTAAAACTCTAGATCTACAATGGTGAACACATTTCTCATTTTGTAAAGGTTCTAGATTTAGATCTAGATCTAGCAGATGCTTTCCGATTACCAAAAGATGATGGCTTAGAAAGAAAAAATGGCCAGCGGTAATACCTTAGAAGGATTAGATCTACGTACCATTAAAGAAGTACTCTAGAGTCTAGAGTAAGTAAATATTTCTAGATTCAGCATATTAATATTATAAATAATAAATTGACTTTTATGCTTTTGATGATTAACATGATTATCATTATTGATTTATATAAAGTCAAAGTGGGTAGATCTAAGCCTACGGCCGAGGCATTAAATACTTTATACTTGATCTAGATCTAGATTTATTTCTTTACACGTAGGTCACGGACCGAGTGTTGTACGAACGAGTTTTTATACCGCTCTGTTCTTGTTTGATTGACAGCAGACGCCCACTTCGCGACGACCTGACGTAGCTATTCGCGTCTGACATATATATAATTTTTATGTGCAGCAACATAGGCCATTAATTAGTTTGATATCGAAAGTGGATATAAATCTTACAGTATTTAGATGTATGATTGTAAATGTTCAGTTATTCCCATTAGATAAGCTTTAGCATTTTTATATTTCGCTTGTTTATACATATATATCATGGGCGTAGCCAGGGCAAACCCCCCCCGCCCGTAATGAAATCCCCCCCGCGGGGGGGGGATTTGAGTTTTGAGTTTAAAACCCCTACCAGGGGGTTTTGAGTTTAAAACCCCTACCAGGGGGTTTTGAGTTTAAAACCCCCTACCAGGTTTTTTTTCAGTTAAATCCCCCTCTTCTATAAAAAAAAATATGCAAACGACATACCCCAAATTCCAAGAGCAAAGTTAAGGAAGATTTTAATTTTAAAACCCCCTCCAAAATTTATGATAAACACCCTCTTCAATATGAAAAAAAAAGCAAATTATGCACTCAAAATGTTATCAGCCTAGCCAAATGGGTTTTGACTCAGTTTTAAGTTTAAACTCCCCTCCAGTGAAGTTTGAAGCTAAAAAAATACATTCTTCAATTAAAAGAAAAGCAAATTACTCTAAAATCTATGAGCGTAGCCAAATGGGTTTTGAGTTTAAACCCCCCGCCAGAAGAGTTTGATGCTAAATAATACCTCTTCAATATAAAAAAAGCAAATTACACACTAAAATTATTTGAGGGTAGCCAAGCCAATTGGGGGTTTTGAGTTTAAACTCCTCTCCTCCAGATGGTTTTGAGATTAAATTCCCCCTACAGAGCGTTTTGAGGTGGAAAACTTCTATCTTCAATATTCTTCTAAAGCTAACTACAGTTACCAAATTCTATGATCGTAACTTAATGGGTTTTGAATTTAAAAAAAACAAAGTAAGTCCTGAGATTTTTTAGTTTAAAAACCCCAACTAATGATTTTGACGATACAACTTCAATTTTAGATATAAAATCAAAAGCAAACTACAGTCACCTAACTTCAAGAGCGTATTCAAGAGAGGTTACACATTTCTACCAGTGGCGGGGCTCCATTAATAAAGAGCAGTGAATAGTCATCTGCCGAAATTGAAAAACACTAGATGTGGCTCAACAAAGATGGCTAAGACAGATTTTAGGAGTCAGTTATAGAGATTGGGTCTAAATCAAGGAAATCCCATGCTGAACTGGGAGTCGACCCCCTAGTAAGATTGTGACAGAGCGTTGTAAGGGAACTCTAGGGTTGAGTTCTTTACTACATACATATGGCTCGACAATCTAGGGTATGATTCTCACATGCAGATCTTAACATGTGTAACTATTACAAAGTATCACTCAACGAAGGAGTATAAAATAAGTATTTATTTACAGCCAACAGCAAGTACACATATAATAGTGAATGCATAGTCATTAATAACTGAGATACTAAAACGTGCCCAACTGACATACTACAGGGAGCTTAGACTAGATTCATTGAACAAAGGCTATCAATGCCATACATAATATTACCCACAAATAGTCAGCTCTCACACATAGCAATGAATAGAAATATATAAGTTATAACATCTCCTTACGCTGGGCATAAAACTGGTAAACAAAAAACAAGCACCCTACTCAGACCAGGTCAGCTCTCCATCTGGTAGACTGACCACTAGAAACCTTATTGTCCCCCCTCTGAAAATCCCGTGATAAAACAATTCACACACCAACTAATAAAATAAACAAACACACACACAATCTCACATCTTACACACCCCCGCTCTTGACAAGCGTCGCATGAGGTTTGCGGGACATGTTCTCCGACAAAATGAATTACGCATAATAAGAGTTGAGATGACAACCTAGTACAACTTGGCGAAACACATTCATGGAGGTCCTCAGAGCAGGTGGGAAGAGGCTTCAGACATTACCAGTGACAGATTTTTGTGGAAACAGCTTGACGTCAAATGCGCCGAACGGCGTGGGAGGGTCTAAGTCAGTAAGAATAACACATTCGATTTTTTAAATAAAACTTTTTAATAGCAGTAAAATGCACTGTAGATACCTCAGAATATGCATTTTGTTGGTATTCAATACCAGAAATAGTGCTTGGCGGCGGAGTCTACAATTTTTCCACTAACTCCAGGAAGAACCTATTCTAGGGCACAATAAACGTCTTCTGAAAGAATGAATGGTCAGAATGTAATAAAGATTATGTACACACACACACACATACATACATACATACATACAAATATTTTTTTCCGCCGGGGGGGGGGAAGGGGGCTGTAGGGGGGGGGAGAGAAAAATCCCCCCTCGCCCCCCCCGAAACAAAATCCTGGCTACGCCCATGATATATATATATACATTAATTTTTATTGGGTATAAAGATGCAACCAGACGCCAGCCCGTCAGAATACCTGTTTGGACACTCTTCTGCCTGATAATGAAGTAATGCATGTCTATAGTGCCTGCAAGGTCTAGTGCGATACGTTTACGGGTAAGGCCCTCTTTATTCGTAATAAAAAGACCTTCATTGACAATTTGATCAGGGTCTCAACATTTCAAATTCCCAGCCTCTTAAATGCTTAAAAATGCTTTTTACTTTTCTTTTCGCGTGCGTTGACAAAGGAGAATTATCCTATGCTCTTAACCGAGAAATTCTTTTCTTTATATATATGTATATAAATGAGAAAAGGAATTCCCAAAATCGTATGCCTACTGTATAGTTTACTCACCTACTAAAGTATAAACAGCTGTACGGTTAGTCATGTTCTCTAAAGTGTAATTGAAAGGTACAATAGTCCCAACTGGACTCTCTTCATTCAAAGTGGCATTTCCGTTGTAGACAGTGATGTCAACAAAATTTAATACTATAACGTTGAAAGTTACAAGGTCCTTAATATTTGCACCATCACTGTATGAAAATAAAGAGTATTTAACCAGTAAATAAATGTCAATATTACAAAATGTGTCTGGCATTCGGCATCATGTGTGTATGGTAGTATTTGAAATGAATCAATACAAACATAGCCAAAAAAAAAAAAAAAACTTAAAATTTGAACTTACTTTAGGGAGATTGTTAAAATATAGGCTTTTAAAGTCTCATAATCCAACGATCCCGACAATTGTAAATTGTTACTTGATATTACAAATGGTCCACCGCCGTTGTTTACTAGTTTCAGAGTTAAAGACGTATTGTCTGGATTGGTGTACTCCAGTTGTACGATCACGAATCCAACAGGTTCATCTTCTTTCACATAGAACACAGAGCTATCATTTGCGTTGGAGAATTTAGCTGCGGAAAATAGGGAAATGTGTGTAGTTTAGGCTAGATCTATCTTGTGATAAAAAATGTTATTGTTTTGTCAGTCCCGTCTCGTTATTGTAACCCAATAACCCACACTGCTGGCATGTCGAGAGAATGTGATAAGGGGGATAATTACATTCCTTTTAGGCCTATATATATAGAGAGAATATAGACGATCTAACATGAATAAAGTTAGCATTTACTCAGACAAGAAAGTGTTTGTTAGGCTCTACTAGCCTACTATTACATATATATCAATCTATCTTTTGTTCCCCTGGTAATTAAATCGTTAAATAGAAACAATCTGATATAAACTTTTCACATGTAAATTATGAGTGAGTGTGGTGTGAATGTACATTTTTTTTATAGTTACAATATTTCATATGGTGTAATGCACAAATTGAAAGACAAATTTCCTTACGACAATAAAGATTATTATTATTATTCTCTATTCTCTCTCTCTCTCTCTCTCTCTCTCTCAACTGGCTGGATAGCTGCCTATTAGGTTTGCGCGCTGGACTGTCTTCAGACTTATTCCGTTTTCAAACCCTGCCCGCTCCCATCCCCGTCGTCCTGCGGTAGGTTTGGACTAGGAAGTAAATTATCTTCAACTCTGAAGGAACATCCGAAACATGTTAAACATTTTATATAACATTTTAGACTTGTTTCCCTTTGGTTAGTACATTTCTAAAAAAAAATTATTATTCATTACGACTAACTGATTCTTTCTTCAGCTCGTTTTAACATTTTTCTGAAGTATATTATGATGAAAACTCTAGAAGGATTTACTCGAGCTTGACCATAAATGGGTGTTCTAATTCCTATCTCAGATGATTTAAACCTCATAGTAAAATTATTATTCATTACGACTAACTGATTCTCTCTTCAGCTCGTTTTAACATTTTTCTGAAGTTTATTATGAGGAAAACTCTAGAAGGATTTACTCGAGCTTTGACCATAAATGGGTGTCCTATTTCCTATCTCAGATGATTTAAACCTCATTGGAAAATATTCGGACAAGGTACAAGATCTTACTTCAGTTAGAGCAGTTAAAATGTAAATCAGTGCTGAAAAAAACCCACAAAATTACAATATAGTTTGTATATGAGATACGATATGTCTCATACAGTAACATCAGCTTGTATTATTCGCTAGTGGTCTCTATGTGGTTGTGAAAGTTGGACATTTAACGCTGAGGCTGAAAGAAGAGTTCAAGCCTTTGAGAGTAAATGCTACAGAAAAATTGTTGAGTATCAGATAGCCTATCGAGAAAAGAAGACGAATGAGTTTGTTACAAGTCAACACTCTGTTTGGCAGAGAGGAAAAAGTCCACAGTAGTGTGGAGAACCAAAAGTTGAGATGGTTCGGTCATATTGTATGACATAACTCACTTTCAAAAAGTCTTCCTTCAAGGGGAAGTGCAGGGATCAAGAAAAAGGGTTGTTCAACGAAAAGCTGGCATGATAACTTAAAAGAATGGGCCGACCTCTCTCTACATTGTGCTAAAAACAGCTGCTGACCGAGAAAAGTGGAGAGAATTTGGTCACGCAAACTCTCACAGACGAAAGTCAAGGGACAGATGATGAAACGATGCTTTGATTAAACAATTTTTTGTATTCATTCATGTGTTGTCATCAACAATGTGCAATGTTTCCGCTTGATCCGAGAATGGGAAGTGGGAGAAATCACGTGTACAATATCTACCCAGACAGAGGGAGGGAATATAAGTTTGGTCAAAGAAGTCTTGTAAAACTGCTGGTAGACAACTAGACCGCGGTTTCCGAACAAAATAGCGCGAACAAAATAGCGCCGACTAAATAGTGCGTAAAAATATTTTCAGTCATTTTGCAAGAACAAATTTAGATATCGTAAAATATTAATAGAGTCAATATTATTTTTATTGTAACGCCATCACCCAGCCACGGTTATTTTGCAGGAAACACATCAGATATTTTAAAATATAAATACGCAAACATTATGCACGAATTATAAGCTAAAATAAATAATTTCTAAATATATCATTTATTTACTTTTCAAAAGTGCACTTCAAAAACACGTAAAGATACTTTCATACTTGTTAGATGTACACACACACACACACACACAATTTTCCACAAAGTTAAATTTTATGCAATGTCACGTAGAAATTCCATCACTGGCTTGTTTCCATACATCGGCAATATAGCTGCAAGACGTCTGTTAAGTTGGAGGTACTTTGCCTTGCTTGCAGCTGTACTTCGTTCTCCAGCATTGTACCTCAGAATCTTGTTCTCAATATTCTCCTGTTCTCAGAGGAGGTGAGAGATTAGCTTGTAGACATTTTGCAATGACGGTCAATAGACAGCTGGTGTCATCCCTCCACTGAATTATTTGTTCGTGGTAGATTGTCCTGCACACGATCTCTAACATTCCATAATGTTATCGGAAATCTTGGAGTCACTCTACGGTTTCGTACGTGGCGACCAATGTAGTTATCTTCCCAATACTAATTATATACAACCATGGGCGTAGCCAGAATTTTTTTTTGGGGGGAAGGGTTCTCCTTATCCCGTTCCCCCCCCCCCCACCTGAAAAAAATAATTTATATATATGTTTGTACGGATGAATGTGTGTGTACATATTTAATCTCTATTACATTCTGACGCTTCATTCTTTTGGAAGACGTTTATTGTGCCCTAGAAAAGGTTTTTTCTGGAGTTGGTAAAAAAAAATTGTAGACTCCTCGCCCTTGACAGCAAAGGGTCTGGTGGAGCACTGAGAGCTCCCCCATCGCGGGAGGGGGAGCCCCGCCGCCAAGCACTATTTCTGGTATTGAAAGCCAACTAAATGCATATTCTGAGGTACCTACAATGCATTATTTTGCTATTAAAAAGTTTTATTTCAAAACCTAATGTGCTATTCTTACTTAGACCCATTTGCTGGCAAGCTGTTTCCACAAAAATCTGTCACTGGCAATGTCTGAAGCCTCTTCCCACATGCTCTGAGAACCTCCATGAAAGTGTGGCGCAACTCTTATTATGCGTAATTCATTTTGACGGAGAACACATCCCGCAAACCTAATACGACGCTGTATCACAACCTTACTAAGGGGTCGACTCCCATTTCGGCAAAGGATTTCCTTGATTTAGACCCGATCTCCATAATTGACTCGTCAAAATTAACTGTTGGGAAAGGGGGGTTAAACTAAAATATATCTGGAGTTGTTGTTGTTGTTTTTTAAAATCAAAACCACATTTAGCTACGGTCATATAATTTGGTGACTGTAGTTTGCTTTCGAAATAATATTGAAGAGAGAGTTTTTCAACCTTAAAATGCTCTGTAAGGGGATTTTAAACTCAAAACTATCTTGAGGGGTTTTAAGCTTTTAAAAAAGACATCTGGAGGAGAGGGGTTGAAACTCAAAACCCCCCATTGGCTTGGCTACGCTCAAAAGAATTTTAGTGTGTAATTTGCTTTTTTTTTGTTATATTGAAGAGGTTGTTTTTTTACATCAAACCCTCTCTGAGGAGAAATTTAAACTTAAAACACCCAATAGGCTTGGCTACGCCCATAGCATTTTGATTGCGAATTTTTATTTATTTATTTATTTTGAAGATTTATTTTTTAGTTTCAAACCCCGCTGGCGGGGGGTTTAAACTAAAAACCCATTTGGCTATGCTCATAGTATTTTGAGTGCGTAATTTGCTTTTTTTTATATTGAAGAGGTATTTTTAGTTTTAAACCCAGCTGAAGAGAGGTTTAAACTCAAAACCCCTTTGGCTACGCTTATACAATTTTGAGTGTGTAATTTGCTTTTTTATATTGAAGAGGGGTTTATCGTAAATTTTGGAGAGGGGTTTAAAATCAAAATCTTCCTTAGATGTGCTCTTGGAATTTTGGGATTGTCGTTTGCATTTTTTTTTGTTTTATAGAAGAGGGGGATTTAAATGCAAAACACCTTGGTATTGGGTTTCAAACTCAAACCCCCCTGTTAGGGGTTTTCAAACTCAAAGCCCCCTGGTATGGGGTTTCAAACTCAAAACCCCTTGGTAGAGGTTTCAAACTGAAAGCCCCCTGGTTGGGGGTTTTCAACTCAAAATCTAGCCGAATTTTATTTAGTTCTTCAAAGGCAGTATTTACAGATGAGAAATGTGATCGCCAGCTTAACTAATCGTGACACACCTAAATATGCGGCAAGAGACGCCATGGTTTGATCAAAGACAGATGCCACAGATAATCAAGATTTTTTTATTTTACTATAACACACATGTGTTACACACACATCATCATATACCTAACCCTCGAATGGGTTTACCACATTTCAAAATAATTTTTAGCAAGTTATGTATTTTAAACATTGGTAAAAAATGAGAATGAGATAAAAAAAAATTAAGTACTCTCTTTCTCAGCAAATGTGGCATACTTTTTATTTATTAACAAAGAAGAAGATAGAGGCCTCTACGAAAAATGCTGCCCAGAACCTTCAGTTACTAAAATCCGGTACCTTTATAGACATCGTATATTAGTCCGCGCTACTTTGTCTTGCATGACTGTGTCGGGATCTGTGCAAATGAATACTAGATAGAGCTCAGTGAAAATATTCAGCTCGCCGTTCAAGCAGGCAACATGTATGAAGGAATCAAAGAGGCTTTCGGACCCTCCCAAAACAAGTCAGCACCTCTCAAATCAAGTACTGGGGAAACTATAACAGACAAGAGCCAACAAATGCACAGATGGGTTGAACATTACTCTGAACTCTACGCCACAACAAGCTCAGTCTCTACCTCAACCTTAACGCTCTCAACCATTTACCCACAATGAATGAAATAGACGAAGTACCCACCCTATTAGACCTCAACAAATCCATAGACAGCATGGCTGCCGGCAAAGCGCCTGGATGTGACGGTAATTCCCCAGATCTTCTGAAACAATGCAAAACTACACTAAGCCAACCTCTACATGAACTGCTGTGCCACAGGATCTGCGGGATGCAAAGATCATCACCATGTATAAGAACAAAGGTGACAAAAGCGACTGCAACAACTACAGGGGAATCTTTCTCCTAAGCATTGTAGGCAAAGTCTTAGCTCGAGTGATAATTCCCAGGCTACAAAAACTTGTTGATCGAGTCTATCCAGAATCACAGTGCGGCTTTCGCTTAGGGAGATCCACAATTGACATGATTTTCTCCATCCGGCAACTTCAGAAAAAGTGCAGAGAGCAAAGAATGCCTTTGTACATTGCATTCATCGACCTGACAAAGGCCTTTGATCTAGTCAGCAAAGAAGGCCTTTTTGTAATCGTACAGTCAATAGGCTGTCCACCCAAGCTGCTAAATATTATTGTCTCTTTCCACCATAACATGATGGGTACAGTGCAGTTCAACGGCGCCTGCTCCGAAAGTTTCAGGATAAACAGTGAAGTCAAAAAAGGATGTGTCCTGGCCCCAACCCTCATTAGAATACTCTTTTTAATGCTAATCCACCACGCGTTTGACAAATCCACCGAAGGCATATATCTGCATTCCAGCTTCGATGGCAAACTTCTAGACTGAGGGCCAAAACTAAAACCAGAACCACCCTCATAAGAGATATGCTCTTCGCGGATGACGCAGCGGTAGTAGCACACTCACAAGAGGAGCTTCAGTCACTAGTGTCCTGCTTCTCTAAGGCTTGCAAAGAGTATGGCCTAACCATTAGCACAAAGAAAACTAATGTTATGGGACCACATGCTGCAGCACCACCATCCATCCTCATTGACGATAACAAGCTAGATGCCGTAAACGAATTCTGCTACCTCGGATTTACAATTCAAGATGACTTGTCACTAGAAGAGGATATCAAAAAACGCATAGGGAAGGCCGCATCAACATTCGCTAGACTCCGACCAAGAGTTTGGGAAAAACCAGAAGCTCACCACAGCGACCAAAATGGAGGTCTAACAAGGCACGCGTTCTTAGCACGCTACTGTACGGTAGTGAGTCGTGGACTACCTACACAAGAGAGGAAACTAAACTCATTCCACTTGCGCTGCCTTCGAAAGATCTTAAAAATAACATGCAAAGAAAGAGTGTGTAATACTGAGATTCTCGCGAGAACGTGCCTTCCCGGTATCTTTACGGTTTCAGGCAACGCCGCCTGCTCTGGCTCGGACATGTTCTCTGGATTGAGGACAATCGCATCCCGAAAATCATTCTGTACGGGCAATTTGCGTCTGGCTCAAGAAAAAGTGGTCGCCCCTACCTCCGTTATGTCTATGTGATAAAAAGGGACTTTAAATCAGAGTACATTGATACTGACCATTAGGTAGACATAGCCTTAGACCGCACTAACTGGAGAGAGACGGTGATCAAGAAAGCTACAGACAGCGAGAAAACATGGGCCTCGACTCTTGAAGAAAAGCGTGCCACACGGAAAATGGCCAGCTCCTCTACCACCAAAGCGAAAGTTACCTTGACATGCAATATATTTGGACGGGAGTGTGTCTCCAAAATAGGGCTTCACAGCCATGTGATAAAGTGTTCGAGATGAACCATAGTCGTTTCACGACTGAAGGAGGCCCATGACTTTGTCGAAAATTCGCGCTACTTTGTCGGCGCTATTTTGTCATGTCATCCTAAACAGATGTAAAGCGTATTATATTTTACCTTATAAAACTTGAAGAACTTCTTTGTGAACAAAACTAAATGTAATTTCTATTACAATATGAACCATGAACAAATTCAAATTGAGATGGAACGAAATAAATATAGTCTAGTGTTAATTCAGGCTTTACTCAGAGGTTACAATCAAAAACTTGTCTTTAGTGGTGAAGCAACTCAAAGAGTCTTTTATCAATATAGGTTACAGCTACACAAATATCAACCCATCAACAGCTTCTAGTACTGGCACTTCAATACTTGGGTCAACTTGATATTGACTAATTTTGAACGATTAAACAATATCAATATCCTCTACAACATGGCCCTCTGTTAGAAGCGACAGGTCTACTTGCCCTATACTTACAAATTACACATTGGTCATTCTCATAAATCAGAACACTGAGGAGTCATTCACAACAGCGGTCAATAGGAGTCATCCAGACAAAAAAGTCACTAATAGTTAATAGAATGTAAAAAGTAAGAAGGTACTGCCAACAACCAACCGTCTTTACTTTCCTCAACTAAAGTCAGGTATCCATTTGAGTTAAGTGGACTCAGTGGCGCCCTAAATATCCAGGAATTGAATATACTTAAATTAGACATTCTTTAAACTAGCTATGGCAAAGAACTGTAACTACATCGGAATTTATAATCTTCCATTACTTTGCAAATTAGCTCAGAAAATGTCTGCTTCCAGGTTACAAATACAATTGTTGGAGAGTTTCTCGAGATTAATGTTTTCTTTCAATATAACGACAAACTCATTACTTGCACATGTCTGACTTTAGGTTTTATCTGTTCGATTCAAGACAATTTTTCTAATGGAGTTGAATGTTTTTCGAATCAATCAAGTATAACATTTTCTATTATAACACAAATAACAATTATAACATTTGGTCTTTCAGTGATAAGACTTTCAAAAGTCCCTCTTTAGTCAAGCAATAATAACATGTGCCACCCTCGCGCCGCCTTGCACCGATCACACGAACGACCGAATAAATGTAAAACACTAAAAAAAAACAAGGTTACAAAGACAGTTTGTGTGGAAACACAAACTCAAAATCAACCCCGAAATGATCCACCCAGGTAGGTAAAAAGGCAGGTTTTAGTATCTTCAGAAAGAACATCAGAATGAAATTCTATCAAAGGCAAATGACAGAGAAGAATGAAGAAAGAAGGTTGACAGATCTTGTGTGGTGTCCCAGCAGCTCAAAGGATAGGTGAAAGTGAATGTGAAGTGAACCTGGCCTAACTGATGTCTTATAATGAATATCTAATTGATCTAATTGTTTTGTTAAGGGTCAATCTCTTATTCAAATCCTCAAGAAAAAACATTTCCGAAAAAAATTTTTTTTTCTTTAGTTCAGTGTTCTATGGGTGTATAATACTACAGTTCACGCGATAATATGAAAAACTACTTATTAATTGTTGTTTTAAATGAAGTCCAACTTATATGCATACTAAAAAGATTTTTTCACTTAAAAAAAATAAACGTGTGTGTGTGTGCGTAAATGTAGTAGTTAGTAACAATACAAATGTAAAAAAAATATTTTTTGACAAAAAATCTAAAACCATTTGCATAAATGTGTTAAAAATATTGTAAATGGCTATCACATCTACTAAAGAGCCTCCCGTGTTTGTTACTATTAATAGTGAATAGTTGTAAAAGAAGTGTATTTTTTTGAAAAAAAAAACTGCTTGCATAAGTGATTTAAAAAATTAGATTTTTCACTTTCAGGAAAGAAAAAAAAGTAGCCGTTGCATCAGAACATTGAATGGACTAAAATATTATGATGTCGGATTTTCAATACCTTTTCTAGTTTACGAGATCTAAACGGGACGGACGGACAGACAGACATTCCACACAAAAATAATAGCGTCTTTTCCCCTTTCGACGGCCGCTAAAAATTAGTACATATGATGTTTTGTTTGTTAAATAGTTGCCTGCTACAGAGAGAATGAATGCTTCAGTACAATTTTGAAATATAGTCTTATCATTAAAGTTTTGACTTGAGTTTTGACTTGTGTCTTTTGACCAACTACTTTTTGAAAGTGTAAGCTAGTAATAGCAATATCAATGTGCACACAAACTATTGTTTTGAAAACAATTCTTCCATAAAATCTGTGCTCCGGAAACACGAAAAACAAAATCGATTTTTGCATTCTAGAGATGGAAAACAAAATAGACCATTCTACGACTAGCGTAGCGTGAAGGTTTACAGACTAGAAACAGGCCTTCTTGGCAAAACAGAAATGCAAAACAGCAAAATAAAAATGTAAAGCTTAGTTACCAGATCACCACTGTATTTGTAGCATTAGGTTTAAATGTAAAAATTAAAAAAAAAAATTGGAAGCATGCCAATTTCTGTAATATTAGACAATTTAGTTAACCCTTAGCGCACTGACAACACTATAGCTACTCACGAGCATTTCTGCTGTGCTATTTATGTGACCCGCCAAAACATTAAACTTTATTTTATTTTTTTACTCAATTCATGGCAGTATATTTTCATAGTGATAAAAGGAGTCGTAAAGCATGCAATAGATTTAACGTTTAGAGTATCAGTCATAACGCACATATGGAAGCAGGAAGTTTAACAAGGAACAACATTACATAAACATGGGCCTACCTATGACTGAAAGGACTCAAGACGGTTGGCTGCGTGGTCGACTCGGTTGCCTGGTTGGATAGTATGCCTTTTGGAATGTCGTCCCTAAGTAGAAATGTTATGACTTTTGTCTTCTGCTGTTATGCACAAGACTGTGGCGTATATCTTATCTTATCTTATCTTATATAATACAGACGTTACTTCAAAAAAGAAGATGATTACGTCCTACGCGTCATGCATTTAGTCATGCATATTAACCAATGACTTAAATTCTGTCAAGTCACTGGTTTTTCTGGCTAGCTCAGGCAACCCATTCCATGCTCTAATAGCACTAGGGAAGAAGGAGTATTTGTACAAATTTGTCCTAGCATATGGGACGAGGAATGTGCCTTTATTTTTGTGTCTTTCAGAGTATTTTATTAAATTTTGTTTTTGTATTTGAAGATTATGGTTCAGTGTTTTATGTATAATTGCTACTTTACTTTTGAGTCTTCTGTCCTGAAGGCTTTCTAAATTTAGTGATTTTACTAATGGTGTTACCCTAGTCAAATGTGAATATTCGTTTGTTATGAATCTCACTGCTCTATTTTGTGTTTGTTCCAGTTTCTTAATGTTTTCTTGAGTTGAGGGGTCCCACACGGTGGATGCATATTCTATTATTGGCCTAACCAAGGTTAAATAACATTTTAGTTTTATGTTCTTATTTGATTTATAGAAATTTCTTTTAATAAACCCTAATGCTTTGTTGGATTTTTTTATAGTTTCATCAATATGTGGATTCCATGACAGTTTTTCATTTATTATAACACCTAGGTATTTTGAGTTTTTAGTCTGTGTTACTGGTTTGCCATGAATAAGATAAGTGGAATTAATTTGTTTAATTTTTTTTGTTACTCTTAACAACTGACATTTTTCTGGGTGGAAAGACATGCTCCAATTTGATTCCCATTTCTGTAATTCATCTAATTCTCTTTGTAAAATGTCTGTGTCTTGTTTTGTTTTTATTGTTCTATATATTATGCAATCGTCTGCAAATAATCTGACTTTTGTTCCTGAACTAATGCAATTTGGTAAATCATTTATGTAAATTAAAAATAGTAGTGGACCCAAGACTGTTCCTTGAGGTACACCTGAGTTTACTGTTATTGGTGTTGATTTAGAGCCATTTATTATTACAGTTTGTTCTCTCCCTATCAGAAAATCTTTAATCCACTGATACAGTGGACCGTTAATGCCGAAATATTTTAATTTTTTAAGCAAACTATGGTGGTGAACTTTGTCAAAAGCCTTGGAAAAATCTAGTAAGATAGCATCTATTTGTTCACTATTATCTAAACCTTTTGAGAAATCATCAATTAGTCCTATTAGTTGTGTTTCACATGATCTATATTTCCTAAAGCCATGTTGGTATGGGGTGAGGACATTATGTTTGTCTAAGTGGTTTATGATGTTGCTACATATTATGTGTTCTAGTATTTTACATGTGATGCTGGTAAGTGATACTGGTCTGTAGTTTCCTGGATCAGATTTTTCTCCTTTTTTAAATAGGGGGGTGACATTAGCTTCTTTCCAGTCCTTTGGTACTCTGCCCTGGTTAAGCGATGCCTGAAAGAGTATTTTGAACACTGGGACTAGCTCATTGCTTAGTTCTTTGAGTAATCTAGCTGGAATACCATCAGGTCCAGACGCTTTATTTGGTTTGGTGTTGGCTAATAGTTTTTTAATTCCATTTTCTTGTACTACTAAATCTTCTATGTTGTCTACTTGGTTCAAATTAAGAAATATGTCTTTGTCTCCTGGGGCTGAGAATGCTGATGCAAAGTATTTGTTTAGGATGTTTGCTTTAGTTTCATTATCATTATGTATTATGTTATGTTCATCTTTTAATGGCGCTATGCCTGTTGTTTCCATTTTCTTAGACTTAATGTATGACCATAGGTTTTTGTTGTTATCTTTAGATATTACATTGTTTATGTATTCACTCTGCAGCTGTCTGCTTACTTTTTGGGTTAGGTGTTTAATTTTTATATACTTTTTGTAAACTCTTTCTGCCTTGGTTTCTTTAAATTTTCTATATAGGTTTTCCTTCTGTTTACAAAGCTTCTTTAGTCTATTATTAAACCAGCATTTATTTATTTTGTTTGATGTGTATTTAGTTGGTATATGATTTTCTATAATGCTTTTAAGATGGTTTTTAATGAAATTCCAGAGGTCATCGACTGGTTGGTTAATGTCTTTTTCTAATAAGAATGTTTGTTGAAAGTTTAATGCAGCTTGGTGTAGTTGTGTTAGGTTACATTTATTCCAGAGTAAGATTTTTCTTTTGGTTTTTGTATTGGCTACTGCTTTTATCTGACTGTGTATTTTTATGATCTCATGGTCTGATAGACCAGGGATAATATCATAATCAACTACTAATCCAGGTCTGTTGGTTAAGAAGAGATCTAATGTGTTGTTTAATCTAGTTGGCTTTTTAATGATTTGATCTAAACTTAGGTTGTGTAAAGTTTCTATGAAAAGCTCATTTATGTCCTTAAGGTTTTGGTGTTTATCTATGGTTAGTGTTTTCCAATTTATATCAGGTAGGTTGAAGTCACCCATAATCCAAAAAACTGCATTTTTATTTGTCTCTTTAAGTGTAGTAATCTGATTACATAGTTCCTGCATGTATTCTAAACTAGAATTTGGTGGTCTGTAAATGCTGCCTATTATAAGGGATGTTGAGGTGGTATTAATTTTACAAAATGTAGATTCTATGTTTTTTGAGTTAGGTAAGGTAATTTCTTCAGCTATAAGAGTGTTTTTTATTGCTAAAAGAACTCCTCCATGATTATCAGCCCTATCTTTTCTAAAAATTTCATAATTACTATTGAAAATTTCTGCATTATAAATTTCAGGATGTAGCCAAGTTTCTGTTCCTGCAATTATGTCTGGTTTCTCACATTCTAATAAAATTTCTAAGTCTGCTGTTTTGTTCCTAATACTTTGAAAATTTATTACTAAGGTTTTAAGGTATTTTGGTATTACTTCTTTAGGAGGTTTGTTTAGTGAGGCTGTTGTATTAATTTTAGTAGATTTAGGTTTAACAGGAGTGGATCTGGCTAGTGGTTGGTGAGTTGGTTTTGGAATGGTGTTTAAGATGTTGTATGGGTTAGAAGTGTCCGCATCAAAGGAATCAAACAGTCCTGATGTAAACTGAGGTAACCCACACGGTACACAGTGCCATGATGCATCTTTGTTGCCTAAGGCATAATACACAGGTGTATTCATATGGAGACATGATGCATGGTACCATTCATCGCAGGTGTCACATTGAATGGCTTTCTGTTTCATGGTGCATACTTTTTTGCAGATGTTGCATCTATCTTTAGATATAGGCCCCGGATTTGACTCTACATCTCCTGCTATTAATATTAACAGTGAAAGGTATTTATTTCTACTGTGTCTGATTGAGAACTTCCATTTGTGATGGGTAATCTTCTTTAATGTTATTGATGTGTATGTTAGGTTATTTTTGAAGTTGCATTGATCTAAAGTGTGATGATTGATTATGACTGTTGTTTCATTTTTAAGTTTAGTGTTGACTGAGGTAGATCTAGTTCTGTGTTCAGCTAGTGTGTATTTATTAATTATTAGGATAAATAGCCAGAGCAATTTCATGATGACTGTTGTTGATTTTAGTTTTAAAAGGTCTAGTCTAAAATAGTTTAAGGTTAAAAATGCCTAAGATGGCCTAAGCTAAGTCTAAAGTGATAGCTAATTTACAATGACAATCAAATGGTTTATTCAAAATATAGACCTAGACTAGATCCAGATCTAATTCAAGATCTAGATCTAATTGTAGATCAATATATTTATGTGTTTAACTAACTTTAACTAACTATATAGAGTATTACTATTAGTTTATAATTAGTAGTACTGAAGATACACTTAAAAATCTATGTAATAAATATTTAGATTTAAATAAGTGATGGGCAAACTACGGCCCGCTGAATGATTTAATCCGGCCATCCCCATGTTTTGGCTGTCAAAAAGAAAGAGCTCCTCAATACTATGAAGAGACGAGAGCTAAGCTGGTTTGGTCATGTTGTAAGACAAGTCTCACTATCAAAAGTCATTTTTCATGGTACAGGGGAGTGATCACGAAGAAAGGGTCGTCCAAAGAAAAGCTGGCTGGACAACAAAAAAAAATGGACTGGCCTCTTTCTTGGTATCCTGCTATGAAAAGCTGCTGACCAGGAAAAGTGGAGGAATATGTTTACGCAAACTATCACAGTACCTCTACTGATGGTGATGAATATTATGGCCCGCCCAAACTTTTTCTTTAGGTTTTTGGCCTGTTCGCAAAAAGAAAAAAATTTGCTCATCACTGGTCTAAATAGGCGAAGGTACTTATCATTTTTCCCTACTGATATTAATTACCCCTTAAACACAGACGTATATAACTGTGGTCATAAAAAAATTAAACTAGAAGCAGGCGCATTTTTAATAATATCTTTTTTGTATTTTATTTTTAGACGAAATAAACCAAAAACAAGACGGCTCACGTGTAAATAGATGTCTTAAGACAATCTGCCATAAAATATGTTACAAAAAATTGACAAAATGAATGGATCCAAAAAAGAAAAGTTGAGACAATGCCAAACTATATAATGATGAGTCGTCTGAGCAAGATAAGGCCTAGAATAATTCTCGACTCAAGAGAAAAGCACCAAAAGAAACTGGTACAAAACTTCATATATTTCAAGAAAGGTTTTGACTGTGTGTGGCATTACGACGTGTTTCAAGTTATGATGGAGTAAACATAGATAAAAACAGCTCAGTACTTCTAAACAACTAAATTAGAGAAAGTTTTAGAAGTGTGGTAAGGATGCATTTTCTCTCCAACATATTTGTGGCCTTCACTTGCGACTCAGATATTGGGTCCGGTGGAACTATTTTTACTAACAGGAGAATGGATTTTGCAGTAAGGTTGGGGCAGGAGGGGCTCGTTTACATTGGCTGGCTACCCACCTAGGAGAAAGAAAACTAAATTTAAATCTCTGCTGCCTTGCAGAAATCCTAAACTGTATTGGCACTTGCTGTTCTTTTGGATACATCAGCTGAGTGGAGGCAACATCGTTCCGAACATAGCTATTTTATTTTGTTAGAGAAGATCATATTATGCTGAAAACTCTCTCACGTGATTGTTCCAATCTCATGTTTGCATATCATTGAAGGAAATGTAGATCAAGTACACTATCTGACTTGAAAACTTTAAAGTGGTGTAGCTAGACCAATTGACATGGACATTCGTTCTGACAAGAGCAAAGTACTAGTTTGTGGTGGAGATAATGCAAGATTTTGTATACTATTGAATGGCCAAACATTTGAAGAAGTTGACATTAAAATACCTAGGGTCAAACATAAAGAGTTTTCATTATAATTTGCTGCAGAAATATGTCACAATAGGGGGCTGAGAGAAAGCATCTTAGCTTCACTCATATGCATGTGCTAAAACTTTCTTCAATATTGTTGTTCAGAAGTACCAGGCCTTTTGCCTTTTTGGTATAGGGCTTTGATTACATTGATAATGATTTTATATTTAAACTCTTTCAAAGTTGAAATATGCCAGCATGTCAATTTTGTTTTAAGTTTGAAATATATTTTCTTTTTACTGAAGCATTTTTAAAAGTCTAATTTCTAATGAACATTGATTTTTATTTCAAATTATATCCCCCCCCTTTTTTAAAAAAAAAGTCTTTTTTAAAGAGGGGTAATTTTCTAAGCTTAGAATTGGCTTATTAGATAGTCTCAAAACTCATGCGACCCCCGACGGGTCCGAAATACAGGTCTACAGAGAGGTTTCAACATTATCAATACGAATTTCAGAATCTACTAACTACAAGCTACCAATTATCACAATTCTAACTCACTCCAAAAGAATAGTTCACTTTAATCACTAAATAATTAATAGCCTAATAATAATTGAATAATATATAGCGATGTTAAAATTATATAAGCTAGGGCGTTATGACTGCTATGAGAACATTACATAAAAACGAGAGTTAGAATTTTATTACAATAATAATTTAAAATATAATTATTTTAATATAAAGTGATAAAGAAATAGGTTTGTCTTTAGAGTTTTATCATGAATGATTAAGAAATAAATATGCTCCATCAATATTACCTTGTGCATTGGAGAGTGCAATTAGTGTCAATACAACGATCAATATTTCCATTGCTCTGACTCTCGAGGTCCGAAAGAAACTGAAAGAAAGAATTAGTTCTGTGTCTCCTTCACGCAATTATTATACTTATTTAAATTACTATTCCTTTTGTAAAATACAATCCAGCTCAT
The DNA here is from genome assembly GCA_036873155.1 of Biomphalaria sudanica. Lineage (NCBI taxonomy): Eukaryota > Metazoa > Mollusca > Gastropoda > Planorbidae > Biomphalaria > Biomphalaria sudanica. The sequence continues at coordinate 21,815 of JAZGLO010002967.1, forward strand.
AATCTACCAAATAATCTGATTAATTGCTGTCATTCATTAAATCAAACAAGGATTTCATTACAGAAAACTTTATATATGGAAGATACACTGTTATTGGGCTTTTTTAATTTTTTTATTTAAGAATGCGATTCCTAAATAGGTATTCTCAACAAAAAAAATCCACTCTATTTATAAACACTGATATCGCATCGAACGCGTGCTATTTTATAATTAAAGCCCTTGAAAGAATTCCGGTTACAGGCCTACAAAACTATAGCCTATTTCTTCACTGAATAGCGCCCAAGTAAAATCATTACTTTTAGTCACTAATGTCGTTTGTCAACTGAAACGCCAGCAGGGACTTAGCGGTGATTTGATTATAGATTAGCAACACACAAAGAAATGGTGCAGAAGCTAGAAAACAAAACGTATAAAACAAAGAATGCAGTGAATGATTGCTTGAGTTCAGTTTTAAAAAGTTTGTAAATATTCATGTTCTGTATAGCCGGGAATGTTTGTATGTTTTATTATGCAATTAATACAAGTTTGCTTCATATTTTAAGATCCCATTGAGTTGGTTGGAATGAATACTAAAGGAGGGAATCGAATATAAAGGAGGGCCATTGTTGCTCGCCCCCCCCCCCCACCCATCCAAGTGATCTTATAAATTACAAACATAAACTCTGTTTATTTGTCACAGCAGTTAAAGAGGTATTTCACTTCTTAACATAAATGGAAATGTTTATATCCAATACTGAAGCGACTGCGGATCTACTCACAATTGTAGTGTGGCTTTAGGGCGGGTAGAGCCACAAAAAATATGAATTTCTCCCTGCGGCAATTACAGGAAAAGAGCTGAGAACAAAAGCAGTCACTCTTTATAGCTTTTATTGACTTGACCAAGGATTTTGACCATGGCAGCAGAGCCGGCCTGTTTGTCGTATAAAATAAGATCGGCTGTCCAACCAAGCTATGGAAACTAGTATCAGCTTTCATAAAAATATGCAGGGTACTGTACAGCAGTGTCGTCACTAGGCAGGTGCGGCGGGGGGGGGGGGGGTGCGGGGTTGAAAAAATGCACTTATCCAAAATGCAACTTTAAAAAAAAAAAATTACTGACTCGAATTTCTCTCACAATTTAGTATCAACATGTCCCAACCCTTCTTAATTTAATTCTATTTGACTTTATTGTGTGTTGTAGACGCCAGGAGAAAGAGTTTTTGAAGCTCAGAAATGTAGAAAAACACTTGGCGCCCGGGGCTTTGCCCCGGACAAATTTGAGTGAATTTAAGGTACGCCCCCCAAACATCTTATCTGACCAATTGAATGGTGAACGTAACATTTTTTGTTGCAATGTGTTGAAAAACATTTGACACTTAATGCTGCAAGCTTTCTCCACGGAAATCAGTATAAGGTGACTTTCACAGCCACTTCTCAGCAGGTGCCCAAGAAATTCAGGACTTCTACAAAGGTGTGACGCCAGGTTAGACGTGGACCACTGGACGGCCATCTTTTATATTTCCTCTTTTAGGCTTTCATGTTAAGGCTGACTTTAGCAAACGTGTTTCGTCTTGTTTCATTATGTCTCACAAATGTCAATTGACGTTAGGTCGCCTCTTACTTTAGACAGCGAATGCCTGTGTGCGAAAAGATTTCTCTATTGGTAAAATTTCTCGGGAGGATTCGTAGGATCCTTCTCAGCCATCACTGCTCAGGCTCTTTTCAACCTTACACGACTCGAAGCCGTTGGGACAATGATTGTATTGAGTAGATGGATTTTAATCTCCAGGCTAATTTATTTGTTTGTTCCAATAGGCCGTACTTTTTGAAAGACGGCTCCTGCTTTCCAATCCGACATGCAACACCATGATATATATCTCCATTATTCTCCATCACTAGAGATAACACTGCCTAAATAGGTAAACTTTACTATTTGTTCAAGATCTGCATGACCAATGTTGATCGGGAACTGGATAACCTGCACCCTATATGTATAACTTTGAGGGTTTCTTTATCGGTCATCTCGTGCATACATTTAATTGTATTTCAAAGAAATGCTATGTCGCCTGCAAAATCCAACTCGGTTTGGTTTACGCCATGGGAATCCGAATGTAGCCTGTTTGATGACATTGTCAATGGCTACAAGAAAGAGAAATGGGGATAAGATACACCCTAATCTCATATCCGTATCGATGTTGAAGAATTCCACCGTCTGTTGTGAGACAAAAACTTGATTTGCTTTAGACATCTCGCTGAATCTGGACACATTGTTGCAAGATGCCTTACTCTCTTGCTATTTCAAGAGTGATTCCAATGGACTCTATAAAACTTTTTTAAAAATCTACTAAAGTAAATTTTGGTCCGTTGTTGGTATTCTATGCTTTTTTTCTGTTTTTTTTTTCTTGACGAAGTTTCGCAGGACGTAAACCTGTTCAGTGTTTGATTTGAGAAACACTAGTATAATTTAAGACCTTTTCCGTAAGGAGCTCTTAAATAATCTAGTAAAAATATGTTGAACTCAAGGTTTGTCAATTCTATGATAGTACATTTTTAATTTATACAATAACATTTGATAAAATGTGAAAAAAACGACATTTTAAAATAGAATCGAAAACCATTTACTGGGTGTAAATAATATATTAATTAGCTTACACTTATTCTTCAAAATAAAGAAAGTTGTTTCTTTTGATGGGAAGATTATTTTTCCCGGGGGGGGGGGGTGACACCCCGAGCTTATCGCACCTGGTGACTCCGACCCTAGTGACGCCACTGCCGTACACTTTGACAGTTTCGCCTCTATGCCATTCTACATCAAGAGCGGAGTAAAACAAGAGTGTGTTCTGGCTCCAACACTATTCAGCATCTTCTTTTCAGTTGTACTCACCAGTGCTTTTAAATCCCCGAAAGTACATATCCACAGCAGATCCGATGGAAAGCTTTTTAACCTGGCACACCTTAAAGGCAAAAAGAATGGACGGCGTATCTTGATTAGGGAACAGCTATTCGTCGATGTCGCGGCACTCACATCTCATTCACAAGAAGGATTACAAATGCATGTGAATGCTTTGGCAACTGCTTGTCAAAAATTTAGCTTTACAATAAGTCTTTCCAAGACCAATATCCTGGCACAAGACGTCGCAGAATTACCAGCGATACATATTGGAAATCACACGCTTACTGTGATGCAGCAATTCCCCTACTTGGGAACAACAATCGTCATCAACCTGGATCTAGACACTGAGCTGGCAAAAAAAAATAGGAAAGGCTTCTGCTACAACCAAAATCTACAATGACTGTGTTGTGAGCACATTTCTTTATGGTAGTGAGAGCTGAGCAACATACATGCATCAAAAGCATAGCTTGAATAGCTTTCTCTTACGCTGCCTGCGCCGCATACTGTGCATTTCCTGGAGGGATCATGTCTCCAACCATGACGTTTTGAAACTGGCCAATATGCAATGCATCTAGACTCTATGCTCTTCTGGCACAGAGAAGACTGCGCTGGCTCGGACATGTCACACGCCTTATTTAGACATATTAAACGGTTGTAAGTGGCGAGTTTATTATTATTAAAATTGTTCGATTGGATAAACTTTCTTTTAGCGAAAAAGTTGTTTTCATTGTATTTAAATTTCATGGTTTCTGAGGACCCTTTATGTTCGTCTTGCTGACCCCAGTTTGAGAACCACTGCTTTACATTACTTTACAACAGGCATGTCAAACTCATTATGGTGTATGGGCCGCATAAAAAACTTACTAAGACATGAGGGGCCGCAGCCAAAAATCAGTTGCAAAACAGCCTACTCGTTTTATGTAAATTAGAAACATTTCAATAGAATACAATAATTAATGTCATACATGTCCCTTAGCTAGCTAAATTTGTAGTAACATTTAGTAATTAAAAATTAATATGATTACGCATTATTTTCTTTGTTCTGATGCTTGATATCTTTTATGGGATACATGTTGATTAATGTCATGTTGAAGTTTGTTTTCCACTGACACTTTCATCACTGATGACAAATTTTGATGCTTTTGTAGCTTTCATTATAGAAAAAAAACTGCTCATGGAGATAAGTGCTGGCAAACGGCAAGTATTTTGGCTGCAAACTTCCGCTATTCAACGTACCGTTCAGGTTAAATAACTATAAAATGTTCGCACATATACTTCGATTTCAACAAATAATCTGACTGCTATTCTATCAGCTCTAGTTGCACATTACCAGCAGCTATTTCAGAATCAAATGAGAATGGAGAGATACAAACAACGACAATTCTTGCGTATGAAACGAAGTCACGAAAACGGTCATTGAAAACATCTACTAACGAGTTCAGGGTGTAAGGCATATTCACCAAATGTTGTAGCCGTATTTAATCTTTTTAGTTCCTAACACGTTCAGAAGTGAACAAGATTTTCTCTTCATAATTGGTTTATCCACAGTCGTAATTTTGCTTGTAAGCACTTCACATGATTATACGCAGTTGTGATTATTTTGTCTTTACTTTGAAGTTTCAAATTCAAGTCTTACAGGTGACCAGTGAGAACAACTGCCAATGCCAGATCCCGGACCCATTCTTCAGTTTTGAAATGTTCAGAAACAATACAATTTCCTCACGCAGTGCAAAAAATCTCTTCAATACTTCATGACATGAGAGCCAGCGGATTTCTGTGTAGCAGGGAACAAAATCAAATTCATGTCGAATGTCATCCAGAAACAGTAAAAATTGGCGATGATTTAAACCACGGGCACGAATTAAACTGAAAGAGACTGCAACCGGTCTTTTGACATGTTGGAAATGTAATTGCTGTGCGCAGAATGTTTTTTTGGTGAATGATGGATGCACTGAAAATGAGCAAATTTAAACATAGCATAAGTCTCTCGTATGTTTGCAAGTAGTTTTGCATCAAAACTATTTCATTTTATGGTTGGTGGACCATCCGTTGATCCTTATGAATATAGTCAAATGTGCTACACCCGTTACATAATGTTCACAAAATCTGACTGACATTGTCATTCAATCTACCACAGTATTGCTAGTTAACGCTATTTCTGTGAATGCTTTCACCTTTTCTAAAAAATTACTTCGGCTTTAACGACACACTCCTTCATAAAATCACATTCTCTAAATGATTTGCTATGGCTTGTAATTACGTTTGACAGAATGTAGCTTGCTTTCACTGCAGACTCAGTCTCGTTGTTCAGTTAAACAAATACTATTTTTCGACTCAAGTAGTTTATCATCTCTTATTTTCCAGTGTAACAATTTTAAATTACATTAATAATTTTGAGGTGGCTACGCGGGCCCTAACCCTAACCCTAACACCGTGTTTGACATGCCTGCTTTACAATAATTACTGTCATACATAGTTCAGTGCTTTTTCTAGATAGGCTAGTTATATATTTTTCTAGGTCAGTGATTCATCAAACTGAAATTTTGAGTTTTCGATACATAAGAGGTTTATTACAGCTATAGAATAATAGACTATAGAGGTAAATCTAATCTAAATGTAGACCAAGATTTATATCTATGTCTAGATTCTAGATCTAAATCTGTAGGCACTTATAGGCGTATAGGTATAGACTATCTATAGTTCACTATATTCTATATAGATCTAGATTATTCTAGATCATTATTTTTAATCTAGTATCTAGTAGTAAAAATAGTAGTAACTAGTAGATGATCTTCTTATCTTATCTTATATAATACAGACGTTACTTCAAAAAAGAAGATGATTACGTCCTACGCGTCATGCATTTAGTCATGCATATTAACCAATGACTTAAATTCTGCCAAGTCACTGGTTTTTCTGGCTAGCTCAGGCAACCCATTCCATGCTCTAATAGCACTAGGGAAGAAGGATTCATTATCTAGATCTAGATTAGGAAGTTGCAACAAAAAATTTAAATTGATCCTATACCAACAAATGTGTAATAGAATGAAAGAGGATGAAAAATGTTTTCCAACAACACAAGATTTATTATGCTAGCATTATTGGTTCAAAAGTTATTGTGATTTTAAGTTTGTCCAAAGCGTCCTGACATCCTATGGACTTTATATCTAGACTAATAGAGAAATAAAAAAAAGTGAAGCAAATTTTTTTTTAATGTGAATATTTCAAAAACTATCGTAAATATATATACAAAAGTATAAATCAAATTGTACAGTTTGAAAGGAGGAATTTTAATTTATAAGTGGCAAATCAAAATGAAATTAAAATTTTAAAATATAATTAGTAAATTATAAAAATAATACAATTTTTTCTAATTTTCTTAAATAGTCTATAAAAAGAAAAATGCTCCTGGTTGTCAAGTTTTCAACACAATAAACTTCTAAATTGATATAGATCTATCTAGTTATAAAACAATAGTGTAGATTAGAAAAAGAATCTTTAGATTTAAGATTTAGATCTATTTAAGTATATTTTGTTTATCTTGTGCGTAATAGGCTTCAGTTGTTTAGCGAACAAATAACACATCTGATAGTCAAGGATAAATCTAGATCTACTATTACAGTTACACAGGCCAAATACATGTGTCTTACCCCGCCCTTTCATTGTTAAATTTGGTTTCTAAGTAATAAAATGGATCTAGATCTATTTAGTCGACGCATTTTTGAAACTTTAATGTAACATTTTGTGAATTTCGTAAAAATGATCTATAGAACTTTTAATAACATAATAATACATCATGTATCTAACACAAAAAATAATTCTTAATGTTATCGATGATGTGCATAATGTAGTACAAATAAGCAGAATATGAAATACATATATAACGTTAAAAAATAGCTGAAGTTTATGAAAATAACAATGTTTCAACTAATATGCATATTATCCCATATATAGGCCTATATATATATATATATGTGTGTGTGTGTGTTTTGTGTAGTTTATACCAAGCCTTTTTTTTTAATCTAACAAGAATGTTTGTAAAAACATCTTCTTCTGTATGTGAATATAGATCTATCATCGGCAAAGTGTTGACGCTTGTCATGACTATAAAGGAAATATCATTGGTAATTTAAACCTATCCTTAAACAGTTCTTGGCCTTTTATGAAAACAATCGTATAATTATTTGAACATTCAGGGAGTTCGTTGATGTACTCTGTATATTTTAAAATGTTTGTAAATGTAAAATGTCGTAAATATAGAGGAGCAACAGCGATGGAAATATAGGAAGACAAGGCCATTCTTCTCTTTGTTGTCCTACAATCACATGACTTTGGTTAAAGTAGGTCAGAAATACTGAAATACTATCATTAAGTCACATTGACATTTCATTATGAGATTATGATGATGATTTTAGACTCCTAGATGATAGATCGACCTAATAATTATTAAGTATTAGACTAATTAGATCTAGTCCCGATCATCTAGTGACTAAAGTATTATTTAAACTATTATATATACTATTAATCATCTAGCTAGATCTATTATCTAATTAGTAATTATCATCTATCTAAAATCTAGATGATGAAGCAATAAAAAAAAAACAAGACAGGACATAGACTTAGAGTTAGAGTAACATACATTGACTCTGATTGACTCACATACTACTGACTAGTCTAAGTCTAGATCTACATATAATAATAATAATATAGTATATGATATATAGTATTATAGTCAAAGTATAGACTAGATCTAGATAATCTAGATTTAGTACTAAGTAAGTAAGATACTCAAGTCCTGTCAGATCTTTAATTATAATATAATAACTAAATTATCTTAGATTCATTTTCAAGTGTTTTTTTTCTGTTTTTTTAGCTTGAATTGAAACTGAAATCTGAAGGTTTAACTTTAATCACACCTCACCATGTCTGAACGAAAAGTTCTTAATGTAAGTAATAAGTTTCAGATTACTCATTTACTGTCTGTAGTAAGTGTAGAATCTATATCTATCATCTAATAAGTGATGTCCTGATACTTTATAGAATCTACTTACTACATATAAAGTTTATCAGTCATGTAACTAGACTCTAGTGTACTTAGATCTAGTTAGCAATACTAATCTAGCCTGAGTAGTCTAGAGACTAGAATTATAGATAAAATATATAGTAAAGTGTGAAGATCTAATAGAGCGAATTCATGTTATAATGTTTGAATTTTAATAGCTCTGTAATGGTCTGACCTATTAAAAAACTGATGGTATCTGTGAATTCCTCATCTTTTGCAAATAAAAATAGATCTGATTTAATATATATCCCTAAAAAATTAAATATAAGGTCAAAGAGGTGTAAGTTGGGTATCATCAAGCATACTTCTCTCTAACAAATTTCCCCACTGGTTAGTAAATTTGATCAGGTAAATGGAAGGTTCAAGCAGATTTAAGAAAATATGCCTAAAACATGTTTCAATCTTTAATTTTCACTACAAAGTCATTTTCTTTTTACTCCAGTGCAAGAACACCAGCCTACTGACATCACACCAAGGTTGTTAGACACAATCGCTTTACTTGTAGCAGGCCGTGCTAGAAATGAAAAAAAAATGCCTCTGTTGCGATAAAAATTTAGAATTGAAGGCTCCACTCTTCTAACATGTTCAGTGGACAAGAGGGTGGGGGGTCTATGCCCTCTTCTGATTACAACATTCTTTGAGACCATACCTAGCGCAGGTCCTTTAACAGGCTCAGTGCAAATGATGTTACAACTGGCTTGACACCAGCTCCTGTTAGACACAACAGGCTTTACAGTACCTGGTCGATCGATAATTGTATACACTAGTATTGGTCACATTAGCCACAAGTCTTTATTAGTCTACTATTACCTCTCCCGTGTTGAATGTCTCAGTGCATAAAAATGATGTCACACATATTTATTTTCTTTTGTGGTATAGTACTTGTCGACCAATAAATGTTATTCTACTATTTCTACCTAGAAAACTTGATTTGCACAATGATTTAATCTGCATTTTAAAATTATAAATATTTATTCTGATATCCTACAATACTCTGGTACTTTTTTATAAAAGAAAAAATTAAGCTGCCCGAAGTTTCTAAAACGATAACATATCGCCATAAAGCTAAAAAAACCTTTAGACTAAAATTCAGACTCAATGCACAACATATTTTATATATAATCCATGTGTTTCCTTATGTGTCTATATGCCAATTATAAAAGTCTCTTTAAGCTCATGAGTCATCAGACTTTATAATAGCCCTAAGCCAGTGACCCATTTTCTTCACTACCGAATAGTAAAAAAAATAAATTCTACACCTTTTGAGTTTGACCTCACATAGGTGTGACTGGCAACACAATTGCAGACTCTTTGGCCCACCAGGGAGGGCAAATTCCACCCACTGAACAGGCTGTAAGCTTTCATCAAGCCCTGGCTGTAATACAAAAAAACAGAAATGGAAAAGTGGTTTGAGTGCTGGGACAAGTCCCAAAAAGCCAGTGGAGTCTGGGAGCGCATGAGGCGCCCTGACCACACTTCCCTGTGGTGGAGGCTGTCCAGACCTGAGCAAGCTATTATAGCACAGTGCAGGACAGGCCATTGTCCTGTTGGCTCATATTTCTCATGGCTATGGCCAAATTTTGATTCACGGTGTCCCAGCTGTGGGGAAGAAGAGGAAACCGTGCCTCATATTCTGTCTCGACAGGTCTGGGAAACCCAAAATTCTCACCTGTATGGTGACATTTATGCTCTACGCAAGACAGCAGGGTTTCTGTCCAGGGCTTTGCAAGAGAGGATTTGAGCCTCTCAAGCCCTCACTCAAATGGAGTTTGATGATGATGATGATGAGTTTGACCTCATCATGAACTTTGCCTGTAAAAGAAAAAGGAAGCAGTATGTGTCAGAAGTGAAGAAAAAAGCTGCATGCACAGTAGAAATATAGCAGTCCTTTTGTAAACTTTCAAATAAATAAGTTTAAGTAATCGAAAGTGAGCCGGATCAAACCTCTCTACAAATCTGAGCTTTTTGAACTTCACACTTTATGATCTATCTTTCTTCTTAGTCTTAGTATCTAGATCTAGAGTTAGACCTAGAGGGTCTAGGTCTTAGATCAATCATTATAATTCATATTCTAGATCTAGTGTCTTTCAACTGTTTGCAGTTGGGATTTACATCTAGTTTTTTAGTCTTAGATATTCTAAGTAAAATGTATAGTCTGGAGATAGATTCTACTTAATGAATGTATTAGTCTAGATCTATATTCGATTAAGATCTTATCTTAACAACATTTTTTTTTTTGTTTCACATGATCTGTTAATAAGAACTTTTTTTTTCGCTACAGAAATACTATCCTCCTGAATTTGATCCCTCCAAGATCCCCAAACTTAAGCAACCAAAGAACAGAACATTTAGTATTCGAATTATGGCCCCTTTCAATATGAGGTGAGTCAATAATAACAAGCATGTATTGATATATGCAAAACAAGTAAAAAGTGTGCCTACGGCAGTACTTTCTTTGGGCTTCAAATGTATATGTGTCAGTCCTTGTAATTCTATAGCTGTCTCTTTTAAAAACCTGTTTTCCTCTAATAGATGCAGTTGTAAGTAGAGGACGTCTGATCAGATCCTAATAGTGTTTTCCAAGGTGTGATTGTTTTGCACCATTTAGTTTTAAGCTTGCTAAGAATAAAAATGCATTATCCAGGATAGCTTCATAGCTGTCATATAAGCATTGCCATAACCCTAACCATCATTATTTGTTGACTAGCTTTACCATCTTATGCATGATGGAGCTTGTTTGGACAATTATCTATAGGAAATAAAATATGTATTAGCTATAGATTTTGTAATTTTCAAAAAAGTTGATCTGAGGCTCTTGAAAGCCAGCAAATAAAAGCAAAAGCTCCCTTCTGCTGACTCGACTGAACAAATGTTCTGTTTGGGAGAGATTTGAGCAAATGTCTGTGTATCACATTTCAATTTCCAGTGTCTTGGGGGTCAGAAAGTTCATGCTAGAGACATCACCAAAGTCTGAGTATGGTGGGGACCCCACTACTTTTCCTTTGATGTAAAACACTAATCACGCAGGACTTGCAATTATGAAAATTCCCTTGAGTAACAGGGTATGGGTTTGTTCTATGATTGCTGAAGCTCTCTTTCAATCATTAACCGTGCTGTGCAACGAACTTGTTCTCACAATGTTTTAGGCACTCCAATGGAGTCTTATTTTGACAAACTATAGGCCTAATCATTTCCTCCTATGACAGTTTTCACCCAGATGACACTATGGGGCTGGGTAGTATAGTACATGATTAGGTTTAGATGCTTTCATTATAGTGCAAAGGTCTAAGATCAGTATTTATGACATTGATGTTTCTTTGATGCTGCTTGCATCATGAGAATGACTTTTCAAAAAAAAAATAATTGTGAGACCAAATAAATCTGCATTTACCAACCACATTTAATGTGAAACTTACTGACTTTGGTCTGCTGAGTGCTGCATCATGCTCTCCATGCAATCTAGATTTAATTATTTATTAGTTTGCTTAACAAAGGTTGGCAAAACTCTAGTAATACATGCATCATATAACTAGAAGTGCTTTGCCACACCAGCATATAATCTAACAGATGCTAGTGTTTTAAATATGGAAGTCATCTCATTGTTTGGAAACTGTGTTTTCTGCTGAAAAATTGAATGGTTAATAATAACTCTCTCTTCAAAGCAGAATATGGGTCTGTGTTATCATTACATTAACCAATACCATGTCTATCTAAACATCTGGCCTAGCATAGCTTTCTACAATTGTAAATGTTAATAAACATTCTTTGTTGATGAAAAAAAAATTAAATATCTTTTTTTGGCTTTAAGTTTGTTATTTTCACTTTGCTTATCTTATAAGCCTTATGTGGTAGAGAGTATTTACCTCTATTTTACCCAGTGTCTGGGTTGTTTATTTATTCTTTTTATTTATATCAGTTAGGAATAAATTTTCTAGCACTGGTCTTCTTCATTTTGTACAAAGTTTTCATTTTAAATCAAATATTTACTTCAACAGGTGCAACACATGTGGAGAATATATTTACAAGGGAAAAAAGTTTAACTCTAGAAAAGAAAATGTTGATAATGAAGATTATTTAGGACTCAGAATATTTAGATTTTACATCAAATGTCCCAAATGTGTTGCTGAGATTGCATTTAAGGTAACCTATTTTATTTCTCATCATGGGTCTATTCTAAGATTATTTATATAAGTTGAAACCTAAAATCAGGGAAGAAAGCATACTTTTATGTAGTTATGAAGGTTCACTTTTCATCTTCCGAAGCTGAGGCCAATAGACATTGAAGTCAATGTGGCTAGGGAGTGATGTTTTTAAAGCCCTTGATTTATTATCTGAGTCTTTCTTATAAAGAAAAAATTGTGGTGGGGGTCTCAGAGGTATAAGAAACATTATTTGTCAAAATGTTCTTTTTCCATTTATTGCCTGTCACAGGTAAAATAGTGAACACATTGTACTTTTAAAAATATATATTTAGGTGAATTTTGTTGAATACAGAGAGTGAAAGAATAAATTGTGAACATGAGTTTTGTACGACTGTGCGTATGGGCCTTTGATAGATCGAGAGTTAAGTCAGTAAAAGTCAGTTGGTGGAGTAAGTCAGTCAGTGCAGTTAGTGGTGTGGCTATGTGAAAAGTCAGTGAAGTAACATTGTAGCAAGAGAGTTAATAGTCATGTGAACAGGGTGAATATATATCAAAATTAAACTGATTAGTATATTTCAAGACAGTAAGGATTATATTTCATTTATTATGTTCATAGAAATTGGGTTTATCTTGTATCTTATAATTCATGTAAATAAATAGCATAATTTGAAGTGAGGAGTGAAGCCATTATGTATCATGTCTAAAAGTAGTTCCTGTGATTGTTATTGTCTAGTCTCTGGACTGTAATTCCGTGCACAAGTGCTTTGTTTACAAAAAGGTCATCTTGAATCAAGATGTAGATTAATAAATTGCCTTCATTAACATTATTCATAAACAAGACAATAACAATCACAGGAACTACTTTCAGATATGCTATCGCTGTTTGTTTTTTGCAATGACTTAAAAACAATTTATAGCACAATCCTCACATTTGATTTTATCCCAAATGTTACCTAGACAGACTTAGCTAACACAGACTATGCACTTGAAGCAGGTGCAACTCGTCTCTTTGAAGCAGAGAAGTTGGCCCATCAAATGGCAGACAAAGAAAGGAAGGAGAAAGAGGAAGACGAATTAAATCCTATGAAGGTCAGTAGAAAACAGTTTATTGAAACTTGTTCTTGGTTTATTTGGCCTGAACATCAGTAGAATTATTTCTTTCATGTCCATTTACAGTTGAAATTTTTGTTTTTTTTAGTGATTTT
>JAZGLO010002968.1:0-32203 GCA_036873155.1 Biomphalaria sudanica
TCTGTCACATTCTGTCACACTCTGTCATATTCTGTCACACTCTGTCACACTCTGTCACACTCTGTCACATTCTGTCACACTCTGTCACACTCTGTCACACTCTGTCACACTCTGTCACACTCTGTCACATTCTTTCACATTCTGACACATTCTGTCACATTCTGTCACATTCATACCTGCCAACTTTCCCATCCAATGTTCCTCTCTCACACTTGTGCCCTCTCCACTCCACCATCACTCCCTCTCTCTCCCCATTCGCTTCCCTCCCTCCCCCTCTCACCACCCTACTCATTCCCTGGTGTATAGAATACAAACTTGCCAACAGAGAGGATGCTACCATTCAGTGTAGAACAGCGGTTCTCAACCTTTTATGCTCGGCGACCCCTTGTTACAATCCCCCACCCTGCCGCGACCCCCCCTCCCCGCACACACACATACAGCAATAGAAGAGTAGACAATAACAATCCATATTTCGGATCGTCTTAGGCGACCCCTGGCGAATCGTCAATCGACCCCCCCCCCAGCGGGTCGCAATCCACAGGCTGAGAACCCCTGGTCTAGAACAAAGACTAGAAAGCAATCGCGGCAGCAGCTAGGCAAATAACAAGAAGCGAATCCAACAACTTGGAAACAAAAATCAATAGCTTCTAGTTGTTGCATTATTGGAGAGTTCCGATATTTTCATGTAGTCTTAAAATGCTACGAATTCCATGCATTGACAAATACAGCTCTCCTGCCAATGTGGCATGTGGCGAAAAAACATGAATGAGTGATTGTCGCTTTTAACATCATGATCATCATTATCAAAGTCATCATCCTCACCACATATCCACGCCATCAGCATCAATGTCTTTATCATCATCTTTATCATTAGTAACATCAACGCTATCAGCATCAATGTCTTTATCATCATCATCATCATCATTATCAAAGTCATTACCTCACCACATATCCACGCCATCAGCATCAATGTTTTTATCCTCATCTTAGCATTAGTAACATCAACGCTATCAGCATCAATGTCTTTATCATCATCATCATCATCAATATCAAAGTCATCATCCTCACCACATATCAACACTATCAGCATCAATGTCTTTATCATCATCTTTATCATTAGTAACATCAACGCTATCAGCATCAATGTCTTTATCATCATCATTATCATTAGTAACATCAACGCTATAAGCATCAATGTCTTTATCATCATCATTATCATTAGTAACATCAACACTATCAGCATCAATGTCTTTATCATCATCATTATCATTAGTAACATCAACGTTATCAGAATCAATGTCTTTATCATCATCATTATCATTAGTAACATTAACGCTCTCAGCATCAATTTCGTTATGATCAACACCATCATTATCACCATCACCATCATCAACAATGTCGTTTTCATAATTAACATCTTCATCACCATTATCATTGTTTTTCTGTAATAATTGTCATCATACCTAAAAGTGTCTCTAACTTCAGCAATTCCACTAAAGGTGGTAAGTTTGTTTTTGTGACAATATTCAAAAGTCTATTGAGCATTTCCATAGTTTCTTGGTTTTCTTGGATTAAAGGGTCCGAAACAGATTGTCCCAATTCTAATATTAATCTGACCAAGCCAAGGCTAAATAGCAGTTTACTTTTATGTACTTTTATATTTGCAAACATTTATTTAAAAACAAAGCGTCATCGAATTTGAATTTTTTAAATTAATTATTTTATCAGTAGGTGTGTGTAGGATTACTCCTGATTACTACTCACCTTGGATATTTGAGTTTATAATTTGTGTAACTTGTCTATGGTCAATAGGTTTTACTCTATGGAAAGGCGTGCTCCTATTTGGTTCCAATTATTCTTGCTCTATCAATTCCGTATGTAAAATATCTTAATATAATGAACTAATTTTAGTACAGTGCAGTTATTAACTATCATTATTATGTAAGTAAATATATTGTGTAAGTCTTCTTATAAAACAAATTAAAAACGTCAGGTAAAAAGGATTTAAGCTTAGAATCAATACCTTTGATGTGATTTTTTAAAACTCATCAAGGCATTAATATAGCCATAGTGAAACACTTTTATCGATGTTTTGAAACGTGATTCGATGTCTTCTGTTTAAAACCATTTTTTTTTAGTAAATCTATTAGAGTGATACGCCTGGATGATTTCTAGAATGTAGGTTAAATGTTTTCACTTGACCTACTTAGAATTCGAAACTATTTCACGCGACATTAAACAGTGCAATTAGTGCTATGCAAAGGACTATAGTGAGGGCAAAACGTAAATGATAGACAATATTAACAGATATAGTGCTATAGTTTAGCATGTACACATTTATGCAAATATATGTTAACTCTATTAAATGTAACAAGTACTTATATGCACCTGCTGATCTGGGAGAGGAAGTCGGTAAATGGCTATTAGCCAATCGACCTTCCATGGGTTAGTTCAGGCGGTGCAGCAACACATTTGTGTAAACAGTTAGTTTTTATTTTCAAGAACATATGCTACTTATATTGGGAAATGATTGACAGCCCCCCCCCCCCAAGAGTGTAATAGTAACAGTAACACTGGTGGGTCTGGGGGGATACTATTTTTACTTATTTGTTACAAATTACACGTTACTAAATGAAAATTTCAATTCTGTTCGTTTTATCTTCCGCGTTCGTAAAATGCCTAAACTTAAACAGTATTTACATTCATTATAGAGTTAAAGATTTAAGGACAAGGGAGATGATCTGAACCCCCTACTAACAGTAACAATAATGGAACATATGATATAAAGTATCTATTATACATCAAAATCTTCTTATTCTTTAAAAAAAAAGAGATTACATTTTTTAAACCGCTTGAAAAGTTAGCTAGATTATTTGGAATGCAGTAGAAACGAATGTCTTAGATACTAACCATCATATGTTGCTCTAGTGTAAATGAGAACAATGAAACTCTTACTAAATTCATCTTTATAATGGCTGCCTGGTCGTGGGGTTTGCGCGCTGTACCGTCGTTCAGATTTATCGATGGTCCCGGGTTCAAACCCTGCCCGCTCCCATCCTTCGTCGTAACTGCGGGAGGTTTGGACTAGGAAGTAATTATCTTCAACTCTAAAGGAACATCCGAAACATGTAAAACATTTTACAAAACATAAGTGTTATGGTATGATATATTCTGGCAGATCTGCCCAGAGAGAATGCTAACGATTGGTTGGTGGCTATGCAGTGTGAATGATGCAAGATAAGCGGCACTGTCATAATATATGTTACGTACGAGAGAGAGGAGTCAAGAATACCAAAGTGTAAAGACGTGTTATGATAGTGAGCCAGAGTTTGTTCAAAATACCATTTTATATTATGACTAAAAGGTCTTCTAGATGTATTTCATTTCATCTCAAGTTAAATTTGTCTATATTGTAATAAAAAGTTATATTTAGTTTTGTTCTCAAAGAAGTTATTCAAGGTATTTCAAGTTTTTATAACTTAAAATATAATACGCCTACAGCGGTTTCGTTATCGTCTGCTGCTCCAAGTCAAGGGCCGTCAACAATTAGTCTAAAAACTTTATAGTTTTCCTATCACTGAAGAGTTCATGTTCATGCACTCACCCACACGTGGACATTAATTAGCCACGACCACTTGATAATTAATTTGTAATTTAGAAAGTAACATATTTCATTATTGTTTATAAAAAAAAGTATAAATGGTTTGATTTCCTTTTGCCTTCCTATTCTGTGCAAATATAAACGGTTGTTATTCCTATAATGTCTGTTATGTGATAGTCTTCTTAAAAATATTACAATATTTGTTAATAGACCGCAATTATTTTAAGTATTTCTCTTTAGAAGAATTCCCGTTTGAGATCCGCTGGTCCACTAAACGAAATTGTACATACAGCCCCGAGGCAATGTTTCTGCTCTATCTGGCAGCTCATTGTTTGGTCTCGTTTAGTATTTGTCGTCTGCTACTGAATTTTTTATAGTTGTTCTCTTAACGTAATGATCTGTAGTGGTGTCCCCTTGCTTTGATCTGGGGATCACCTCAGCTGCGGAGATAGATGCATTAAAAGAAGAAAAAAAAAAGGGTGAATTCCATCGGGATGCCAGAAGTAGAGCGCGTGACACTGGAAAGCGAATCACGTGGACAATTAGGGAGCGTGGAAAATGTGAAGCAAGTTTTTGAAATGTATTGAACTTGCATCTTATGTTTGGATTTCCCCGATACATAGAAAGTATAAATTATACATTATTGATGACTAAAAGGTTAGAAGGATGAACAGGCTGAAAGATCGTCTGCTGGGAAATGTTGAGCTATATTCTAGCGGCCTCTCAAATATCAGGGGCGTAGTTGGCGCATTTTTTTGTCACCATTGAATGGTCACGGGTCATGAGGGACTCCTCCTGACTATTTACTGGTATTGCAAATAAGGCGGTTCCACGCGTGGGTGAAAAAAGAGGGGGTCGTTTGTTATCAATGGTGGGTTATAATAAACATGTGCTATTGTAATACTACGGACGAATCTTATTCTAGGACTCAGAAACGATAAGCCACACTTGTTTTTCCTGCAGCGAGATTTTGGGGTGTCGAAGATCCCAAGACAACTCTTTTAAAAACTCAGTCTGTCAGTCTGTCTGTCTGTCTGTCTGGTACAAATTTCGTACACGTTATGTCTCCCACTTCTCTTTCTCGGAGCAAGTTAAAATCTCTGATTCTTCCTAACAGAACATGAATAATAAAAATTAATTAATTAATTAAATAGTAAAAATTAACTAATCTTGTTTAATATCGATAAACAGAATTAAAGTAAAGTATAGTTCCCCTTTCAGACCTTGTGGTCTATAGGGCGGATGATGTAAAGTTCATCTGTTTCCGTGGCCCACGGTTAACGAGGGTGTCACGTGACCAGCACAACGACCAACCGCTGTTACTTTTCCCCAACTGACGTTAGGTACCCATTAGAGCTGGGTGGACTCAGAGGCGCCCGAAGATCCTGAAGTTAAAGATCCCAGTCTTCACCAGGATTCGAACCCCGGACCCCGGTACGGCAGCCAAGCGCTTTACCGATCAGCCACCGCGCCTCCTATAAAGGGAAATAAATCTTACATTATTGGTATATACGGCTGTAAATATGGAGCTGTTAGAGAAGCTGTTTTTTTTTTTTTTTTAATTTTTTAATTTTATAATTCGTTCGTTTCTTTATGTCAATCATGCCAAGCAGCAGTAACCAAAACAATCCAGACACTTACCTTGGCCGCGACAGCAGACGACTGCAATAGAGTGGCTGCCCATGTCCACTGGGAGACTATGGTGGTAGCGGTCAGTCCAGCATTGACGTTGCCTCCAGCATCAAAGGAGGTGTCTACTTGGTCCTAAGGGGGGGGGGAAATAAAAACAAGGATCTTTGTATCACAATCACCGCAGCTTTTTAATAGTATTCTTATATTCTCCAGGAGTGGTCAAATAAATATTTATGTATTTATTTAAATTGTTGTTTACAGTATCTTCTCTACTGTTGGCTATATGATTTTCCACATTTCTAATAGTCTTTAAAGATTGACTTTTTGGGTTGTAGAAACGATCGAGATGTTATGGCATAAATTTGTGTGTACTGTAACGGTAGGTAAAGTTCCCCTTTCAGACCTTGCGATCTATAGGAAGATCTGTTTCTCTGGTCCACGTTAACTCTTTCTATCCCAATCGACGATACCATCGTTGATTTTGACCTCATTAAATTAAATTAATGTTTAATTTTTTAAACTTGACTTTGAATTATATAAAAAGAGCATGCATTTCTCTTTCATTCTATACCAAAGACAACATTTTCTGATAACAGACAAAAAAAGCTATTGAAGCCCAATCATAACAGGGGTAGTGAAATAGTAATGAGCAAATGAAGAATTCCTTCAAAACGTGGAAAATTAATTACGGGAGAGAAAGAGTTAATAAAGGGTGTCAGGGGACAACCACAACGACCAAACGACTTTACTTTTTCCCAACTAATGTCAGGCGCCCATGAGAGTTGGGTGCCCATGAGAGTTGGGTGCCCATGAGAGTTGGGTGCCCATGAGAGTTGGGTGCCCATTAAAATCCCGAAACGCTTACAGGTACAACATTCATATATCGCTACGTTCTCTACTAATCAGCCCTTCTGCAAACACTGCCCAAACAACACAACACAGCACATCTAACACAAGAACGTGACAACAAGAGCTTCAAGTAACAAAGTGGCGGTTTAATTTACAAATACATCGACAGCCAATTCAACACAATTGGCTACATCAAATTCAAATGCTTTCTTGAACTGAACAGAACTGCCTAACTAAACATTACTAGTCTCTCTAGCTCCTACAGCTACATTTTCGGGGACTCAAAGGTACCACAAGTCCTTACTGCTTTGCTGTCCTGGACTCAACTGTCCATTGTTACACACTGTGTCTCTTCCTTGAAGGCGTTCGGACACATGACCACAACACTGGTCATATTTGCGTGAACTAGCAGTACTGTCTCTTCTTTAACAGCCGTTGACCTGTGTGATTGGCCTTAGTCTCGTGTGTCAGTAGGTCACACACACATTAACCCTTTCAGTCTGCCACTAGGATTATAACAATATCTTTGTTTGCATTTTATTATTTTCCAGGTAGTCTAAACGACAGAAAACTAAAATACCTGAGGAGAGTGGTAAATTAATGAAATGTTTTACATGTTTCAGATGTTTTTACATGTTTCAGATGTTTTTACATGTTTCAGATGTTTTTACATGTTTCAGATGTTTTTACATGTTTCAGATGTTTTTACATGTTTCAGATGTTTTTACATGTTTCAGATGTTTTAACATGTTTCAGATGATCTACATGTTTCGCATGTTTTACATGTTTAGGATGTTTTACATGTTTCGGATGTTTTACATGTTTCGGATGTTTTAAATGTTTCACGTGTTTCGGATGTTTTAAATGTTTCGGATGTTTTAAATGTTTCGGATGTTTTAAATGTTTCGGATGTTTTACATGTTTCGGATGTTTTAAATGTTTCGGATGTTTTACATGTTTCGGATGTTTTAAATGTTTTGGATGTTTTAAATGTTTCGGATGTTTTACATGTTTCGGATGTTCCTTCAGAGTTGAAGATAATCTACTTCCTAGTCCAAACCTCCCGCAGGACGACGGGAGACCGGAGCGGGCAAGGTATCAACCCTGGACCATCGCACGACCGAACGACAGCCCAGCGTCCATACCGCAAGATTTACCAGCCCCTCCGGCGGGTGTGTGTGTGTGTGTGTGGGTCTGGGGGAAATTTAGAGGCTATTTTTAGACTCAGACGTAGAAATGAGCTTCCGGTGTTTGAGATGACGCCTCTAGCTCATTGAGAGATTTTTTTAATTAACTAAAACATTTAAAAAATCTTTGAACGATTTAAATACAAACTCACACGCATGGAAGATAACTCATTCTGACAAACAAACAATCATCAGCTCACCCAGACGGGAGATAATTGTTGTATAAAGAAAAACATCAATCTTGAAAAAAAAAAACCAGAAAAAAAAAGGTTAACCTAGATTTTATCCACTGGGGAATTATGATTGGTTATCAAATATAAACATACTCCAGGGCTTGGTCAACAGGCTCAGGGACACACTACAATAAATCCAGTTTTTTCATGACAAATATATTGTTGTATTTCTTGGATTCTATTTCTCTAGCTTGGAGCTAAAACCATTCTTCCCATACCGTGAGATTTATGTAACATCCATTATGCATAACACTAGTGACATTAGCAAACACTGACGTATATAAACTGTATACATGTTCGTAAAAACAAGTTCATTCACAGAGATCTAGACGCATGAAATATGCATACACAATACACACAAGCTTACAAAAAATATTTAAGATTTTTCACGAGAAACTAAACAGTGTCAAAAATATGCAAAATTCTGTGGCCAACTAGATAAATAGAAAACAGAAGCATTCAACGGAAAAGTTGTAAAAATTTGAATCTGCAGTGCCAAACAGGGAACAAAATTGATCATGAATAGATAAAAAAAAAGGTCACCACCACTTCCTTAATTCTGTACACCGGATACACCAAAAAGCGATCTATTTATTGCTTTTCTGTCCTAGATAAAAAATCTCGAATAGAGACACTTGTACTCTCTTCTCGCCGTGAGTTTTATTGTAAGGTTAACTCAGACATTTAGTCTTAACTAAACCTTTGAAGACCTATAAATAACTTGATACAGAACTCTTGGAATCTTTTTAAACAAAAATGAACTAACCTTTTCTTTGTCAAATAAAAAAAGCTTTTAATTTCATTTTAATTGGGTAAGTCATGGTTCCACAGAAGATAAGTTTTCCTTCTCAGACTTGCAGATGATCTTAAGGACATTTGTTTCTTTGGACAACTAATAAAGAGCAGGCTGTCATGAGGCTATCACAACGACCAAACGCATTTACTGTCCCCTAATAAGGTCAGGTACCATTAGAGTTGGGTGGACTCAGGGACGCCCTGAAATTCAAAATCCCAGTCTTCTCCGAGATTCAAATCCAGGACATTAAGTTCAGAAGTCCTCAGTCACCGCTCCCCCTTATATATTTATATATCTATCTATATATATATACATCTATATATCTATATCTATATCTATATCTATCTCTCTCTCTCTCTCTCTCTATATATATATATATATATATATATAGAGAGAGAGAGAGATATGTATATATGAAAAGTTTCCCCTCTGAGGCATTGCAGATGATCCAATATCCGACATTGATCGTTTCATGTTAGCGAAAAGGTCTTGGCTATGCTTCATCACACTCTGCAATATTTTAAGTTTTAATATCACTGCCTGGTAAGGCAATCTGAACATTAAAAATAAAAATAAACTTCATAGTATCTTAAATGCTGCTGGTAAAATCATTAGCAAAAAAATAAAAAAATAATCCAATTTGGACAGCTGTTTGAGACAAACATCCATAAAAAAGACAACTTTCAATATTTTTAACTCTTATTTACCACATTCTGGTGGAATCAACGTTGGTATCGTTGATTAGGAGAGGAAGAGTTAAGCCGTAAAGTTAGATACAATTGTGAATCTAACTGCTGAAACAATGAGTGATTCAAACGTATGACATATATTAAGTCATTATAAATAGATTAAAATAAAAACGTTAAATATAACGGAACAAAGCTGATTATCTATTGATAGTTTTGTAGGCGGCCGTTCTCTCATTCAAGGCCTCAAGAACGAGACATTTCCCTTTATTTAAACGTGGAACATTTGAAAAGGTACTTTGCATATTGTAGGAAACCTTTTACCTTTTACCTTTACCTATCCCTCAGTCTGTTGGACCGTTGGGGAGCCACGCAAGATTCGTCGACCGTCCTTCACCATACCTTTCTTTCCTTACCCTTAGTTAGAACCTCATTCAATGGCATGCCTGTCCATTTCTTTTATATTTTCCTCCCATCGCTTTCTCTCTCTGCCTCTTCTTTTTCCTGGTACTGTTCCCTGAAGGAAGGTATTTGCGAGCCACGAAGATCTTGTGATATGGCCATAGATTTTTTTTACGATAGTTAGCAGGTCATCGTGGGGTCCGATCGCTGCAGTAACACTGTCTCTAATCTATTGGTTTGTGATGCGGTCTTTGAATGTGATACCTAAGATCCTTCTGTAGCATCTCAATTTTATTGCTAGGACTCTCCTCTCTAGCTCTGCAGTCAGCGTCCAAGACTCACAAACATATACAAATGAAGGCAACCAATGCTTATTAAATGCTGTTTTAAAATATATTCAATAGATAGAGTGGGAAGCGTGGTCGAGAAGCTAACTTGGCTTGGCTACCTATAAAGGGGGCTCGAGGTTCGAAACCCTACTAGGAAAGAGTAGTGTTTACTGAGAGTCTAAAGGCAGCACTGAAAGCTTTCTCCCAGATACTCCCCCCCCCCTTTCCAGGTTCACAAATTAGATTGGACCATGGCGCTCTGAGCCTTAGTGACCTATATCGAAGGTTTCGTCTGAGCATGCTATAAGTTTGTAAGTAGCGCAATAATGAGCAGGACTAAAGTGGTTCAAATTATAACATTAGATATACCCGTTACTACTAAAAGTGAATAGTTTGAAAAATAAGGTGTACAATTAAGAAACAAAACAACCCTGCTTGCATTTTTAATTTTAAACAAATTAAACGTTTTGCTTTTAGTAAAACAAAAGTAGCCGTTGCAACAGAACTAAGAAAGATCTAAAATATCACATCCGCTTTGCAATACCGTTTCCACTTTTTTTTTTGTAATCTAAGCGAAACGGACGGACAGAGAGACGTACTGACAGACAGACTGAATAAAACCAATAGCGGCTTTTCCCCTTTCCTGAGCTGCTAAAAATAGATAAGATAAAACGGCTGTTCATGTTAATAAATGCTGCCAATTTAGTGTGTTTCCTCGCCGGTTGGCCAACACTACTGCCATTTTTATGAATCTTGGAATTTTTTTTTTCATTAAGTTTTCAATTAGACGGCAAAACGTTTTTACGCTAATCAATTAGTGGAACATTCTCCAAACAAGATGAAAAAATTATTTATATATTACAGATTTATCTTGAATTGTAGTTGGCTAGCTATATGTATTTTATTTGACAAACAAAAAAAATTTTTAGAAGCGCACTTTGGATTAGAAAATTCTTTTTTTGTCATTGAATTTAAAAAGAGTCCCTTTTTTTTTCACTAAAAGCGCATGGCATACAAAGGGAATGTGGGTTAATTCATTAATATTGATACTTAATTACTGCCGACAATATAAAATAACAAAAGGAAACAAAATTAATACGTTTGTAGATCTATCTAATTAAATAGAAACACACAGACACAAACACACACACACTTGTACAACAGATTAGCTAATTAATGTCAGACTCACTAATGGAATATTAATTGGATTTAGGACCTTCAATTACATTCGATGGACATGTCCAGATAATAAAGGAATTCTTAATTACTAAAAATGTCATTTACTCTAGGAAAAAAACAACTTTTATGGAGATTAATTGAAGCTTAGAAAAGTTAATTCAACAAGATTGAAAATTAAAAGGACTAAAAGGTTGATATTAGTGCAGTAATAGGTACTCCAGGGAGTACTTCCGATTCCCTGGTCAAGTGTTTGACCAGTGCTGTGACCGGTTTGCTATTCTGTAAGATATATCGTATACTGATCTTGGTTACCAGGAAATGTGGGGTCAGCGGTGAGGCTGTGGTGACATGACTCTAGCCAGCGTGTTATGCTCTCTGGCTGTCGTCGCCGATCAAGATGGTCCCTGGTTTCTATCCTTGCCCTCCACCATACGAGGCTGTCCTGCAGGAGGTTTGGGCTAGGATGTATCAACATCTTTTTAACACTCGAAACATGCCGTCTGCTATATCTCGTGACGTCATCGTCAACCCTTGAAAGCATTCAGCTCGCGCTGTGACATCCTGTCATTTGTAAGCCTCCATGCACTAATGCTCCTTGCTGCGATTGATCCCTTATAACAAGATCAAGGTATCTGGCAGTGTTCTCTTGGGTTCGTCTGCCTACGTACAGGGCGAGACCCCCGACTGTACCAGTTGTGACATCTAAGCAACATATGACCAGATGTGCTACTTCCCATTTGAGCTCATCCATTTTCTCACAACCAGACTCGAATCAATCTTGTTTTCTGTACAATAATTACCTGTAGAGTCTAAAGAAGCATACTGTCCAAGATAACAATATTGACTTGAAATGACTTAATAAAATACTTTTTTAGTTTAATAATCTCTAAATACCTATCGGAATAGTAAGGATAGAGTTACGCACGCTTGTCAAGATGGCTGCTTATGGTATTCAGTTATCAAAGATGAGTTATTTTTTTAAATATTAAAATCTAATCCAAATTAATGAAAAAGAATCAAATCCAAAACAAAGCCCAATAAAATACAGAGAAAAACACAAAGATAAAGGCACTTTTCTCGTTCCATATGCTAAGACAAATTAGTACAAATGCTCTTTCTTCCCTAGTGTTATTAGAATGGGTTGCCTGAGCCAGCCAACAAAAATCACTGACTTGGCAGAATTTAAGTCATTGGCTAACATGTATGACTAGATTAACCTAGGAACACGCATAGGACGTAATCATCTTCTTTTTTGAAGTTACGTCTGTATTTTATGAGATAAGATGCCTCCTATTTCAATCAGGGCCCCTTTGCCGGGTTGACTCTGGTGTCGTTTTTACTAACGCCCTTCTTGTAAACAGGTATCTGATTGTAAAGGGAAAACAAAAAGTTTAATTTCCTCAAAACGAATCAAAACACAAACTTATCGGCGAAGACTACAAAGAGCATGTCAAGAGCCAAGGGAGATCATCAATGTTTCATTATCGAGCAGACGATACGCGTAAGTGCAAAAAGGTGAAACAAAATGGGCATGATATGGGAAACAGAATCAAAGAAGAGGAAAGTTATGATAATTATTTGAAAATTTTTGTAATTTAATCAAAAAAATTATAGCTTTTATATAGCAATACTTTCATGCTTATAGCATGATCAGAGTGCTTTTGGTTCAATCTCATTTGTGGACCGGTGGGGGGGGGGGGAGGGGGTATCTAGGAGTTGGTTTTCCGTGCTGCCTTTAGGCGCTCAGTAAACACAACTCTGCCAGAGTCGGGTGTCGAACCTCGAGCCCCCTTCTAGGTAGCCAAGCCAAGCCAAGTTCAAGCGCACTTGGCCTCTCGACCACGCCAATGGAAGCTCTACCAATAGTTAAGTGGTATGACTAAGTTACAAGTAATAACAGTCTTCTGTTGCTTGTCTGATTTCACAAACTTTAAATTAATCCCATTTACAGTAAGTTAGAGAAGTACTACATAATACTGTCAAAGTTTTCAATGCCAATCAACCGCTGAAACTTTTCTGAGATGTTTCTAAAATATTTCTAAAGTTGGCATCAATCTTCCTATACTTCGTAATCGTCACCTTCGTTTTTTAAGACTAAGACCAAGACAAGACCAAGACCGATACCAAGACAAGACCAAGACTAAGACAAGACCAAGACGAAGACCAAGACTAAGAAAAGACCAAAACCAGGACTAAGACAAGACCAAGACCAAGACTAAGACAAGACCACGACAAGATCAAGACAAGATCAAGACAAGATCAAAACAAGACCAAGACCAAGACTAAGACAAGACCAAGACTAAGACAAGACCAAGATTAAGACAAGACCAAACCAAGACTAAGATAAGACCAAGACTAAGACCTAGACCAAGACTAAGACCTAGACCAAGACTAAGACAAAACCAAGACCAAGACTAAGACTTAGACAAGACCAAGACCAAGACCAGAACCCAGACCAAGACAAGACCAAGACAAGACCAAGACAAGACCAAGACAAGACCAAGACAAGACCAAGACAAGACCAAGACAAGACCAAGACAAGACCAAGACAAGACCAAGACCAAGACTAAGACTCAGACAAGACCAAGACTCAGACAAGACCAAGACTCAGACAAGACCAAGACTCAGACAAGACCAAGACCAAGACAAGACCAAGACTAAGACAAGACCAAGACAAGACCAAGACAAGACCAAGACAAGACCAAGACAAGACCAAGACAAGACCAAGACAAGACCAAGACAAGACCAAGACAAGACCAAGACAAGACCAAGATTAAGACAAGACTAAGACAAAGACAAGACCAAGACTAAGACCAAGACCAAGACCAAGACTAAGACAAGACCAAGACCAAGACTAAGACAAGACCAAGACCAAGACCAAGACCAAGATAAGACCAAGACCAAGACTAAGACTAAGACCAAGACAAGACCAAGACAAGACCAAGACTAAGACCAAGACTAAGACCAAGACTAAGACCAAGATTAAGACCAAGACAAGACTAAGACTAAGACAAGACCAAGACCAAGACAAGACCAAGACAAGACAAGACTACGACAAGACCAAGAAAAAGACCAAGAATAAGACCAAGACAAGGCAAGACCAAGACAAGACCAAGACCAAGACTAAGACAAGACAAGACCAAGACAAGACCAAGACAAGACCAAGACAAGACCAAGACAAGACCAAGACAAGACCAAGACAAGACCAAGACAAGACCAAGACAAGACCAAGACAAGACCAAGACAAGACCAAGACAAGACCAAGACAAGACAAAGACAAAGACAAGACAAAGACAAGACAAAGACAAGACAAAGACAAGACAAAGACAAGACAAAGACTAAGACAAGACCAAGACTAAGACCAAGACTAAGACCAAGACCAAGACTAAGACAAGACCAAGACCAAGACTAAGACAAGACCAAGACCAAGACCAAGACCAAGACAAGACCAAGATAAGACCAAGATAAGACCAAGACTAAGACCAAGACTAAGACAAGACCAAGACAAGACGAAGACAAGACCAAGACAAGACCAAGACAAGACCAAGACAAGACCAAGACAAGACCAAGACCAAGACTAAGACTGAGACTAAAACTAAGACAAGACCAAGATCAAGACCAAGACTAAAACAAGACCAAGACTAAGACCAAGACCAAGACCAAGACAAGACCAAGACCAAGACAAGACTAAGACCAAGACCAAGACCAAGACAAGACCAAGACCAAGACTAAGACTGAGACTAAAACTAAGACAAGACTAAGACCAAGACTAAAACAAGACCAAGACCAAGACCAAGACCAAGACCAAGACAAGACCAAGACCAAGACCAAGACAAGACCAAGACAAGACCAAGACAAGACCAAGACAAGACCAAGACCAAGACTAAGACTGAGACTAAAACTAAGACAAGACTAAGACCAAGACTAAAACAAGACCAAGACCAAGACCAAGACCAAGACCAAGACAAGACCAAGACCAAGACAAGACTAAGACCAAGACCAAGAATAAGACAAGACCAATACAAAGACCAAGACTAAGACCAAGACTAAAACCAAGACTAAGACCAAGACCAAGACAAGACCAAGACAAGACCAAGACAAGACCAAGACAAGACCAAGACAAGACCAAGACAAGACCAAGACAAGACCAAGACAAGACCAAGACCAAGACTAAGACTGAGACTAAAACTAAGACTGAGACTAAAACTAAGACAAGACCAAGATCAAGACCAAGACTAAAACAAGACCAAGACTAAGACCAAGACCAAGACTAAGACTAAGACAAGACCAAGACTAAGACTAAAACAAGACCAAGACCAAGACCAAGACCAAGACCAAGACAAGACCAAGACAAGACTAAGACCAAGACCAAGACCAAGAATAAGACAAGACCAATACAAAGACCAAGACTAAGACTAAGACTAAAACCAAGACTAAAACAAGACCAAGACCAAGACAAGACCAAGACAAGACCAAGACAAGACCAAGACAAGACCAAGACAAGACTAAGACCAAGACCAAGACCAAGAATAAGACAAGACCAATACAAAGACCAAGACTAAGACTAAGACTAAAACCAAGACTAAGACCAAGACAAGACAAGACCAAAACTAAGACAAGACCAAGACCAAGACAAGACCAAGACAAGACAAGACAAGACCAAGACAAGACCAAGACAAGACCAAGACAAGACCAAGACAAGACCAAGACAAGACCAAGACAAGACCAAGACAAGACCAAGACAAGACCAAGACAAGACCAAGACAAGACCAAGACAAGACCAAGACAAGGACAAGTGATGACAAGGACTCTTTTCTCATGTAAAGACAACACATTAGAAAATACACATAAATACAACAGACACAACATAAAGAGTTTATTCAGCGACTACACACAGGTATCTTGGTGCATTTCATGTTCCCTGATCAATGAGGGGCGGTGATAGAGTCTGACCGAGTGAGGTACGAACGAGTTTTTGTACCGCTTTGTTCTTGTTTTGATTGACAGCAGTAGCCCACTTTGAGACGACCTGACGTAGTTCTGATGGAGCAGGTGGCCGTTGTCTTCCAAGATTTTTTAAATTTTTCTTTGGCACTTTTGTTCAAAAAGTTCCTTTAAATGGGGTAATGTTGTGAATGTAATTTTTGATGCTTTTTTTTTATGATGCTTTCTAGACGTCGCAACAGTTTAGATGAAGCGTTGCCTTGCCAACAAGTTATTCCGTGTGTTAGCAGATTTTGTATAGTCGCGCCGTAAAAAGTCTCAAAGAAAATTCTTGTTTAGTTTAAAGCTATTGAGTTTGTACAGAAAAAAAGAGTAGCTGGGTGGTCTACCCATGAAAGCTTGTTGTAGATGATAACGCCTAGATATTTAGATGCCTTTACTTGTTCTTTGATGTAGTGTTTATTTGCAATTCACGTATACTTTGTTTTACATAGATCTGAACAAATGCAAACACTAGAGCTAAACCAAACACACGGGTTTCTTTGTGTGACATTCTGTTACAGGCCACGTTTTCTTCCTGCTATAGTCATTTGTATAATACTAGGTTGCAGAGGCGTAGTCAGGGAAAGCAAGGGGGAACAATGAGCCACACGCAACCTATATTTCCATGTGATGTTTACGAAAAATGGGGGAGGCGTCAAGTACCTTACCCCGGGCACAGGTTTTGCTCACTACGCCTCTACTAAGTTGACTACCTGGTGGTGTGATATGCTCTCTGGACTTATGTTTTGATGGCCCCGGTTAAAACTTTGCCAGCCACCATGCCCAGCAGAAGGTTCGGGTTGGGATGGAATGATGTACATTTCAGAAGGAACGCCCGAAACATGTGAGACAAAAACAAAACAGTAGTTCAACAAGAAAAAAAATGATGTTATGACTAATAATATCAGATGTTATGACTAATAATATCAGATGTTATGACTAATAATATCAGATGTTATGACTAATAATATCAGATGATATGACTAATAATATCAGATGTTATGACTAATAATTTCAGATGTTATGACTAAAAATATCAGATGTTAAGACTAATAATATCAAATGTTATGACTAATAATATCAGATGTTATGACTAATAGTATCAGATGTTACGACTAATAGTATAAATGTTACGACTAATAATATCAGATGTTATGACTAATAGTATCAGATGTTACGACTAATAATATCAGATGTTATGAATAATAATATTGGATGTTATGACAAATAATATCAGATGTTACGACTTATAATATCAGATGTTATGACTAATAATATCGGATGTTAAAACTTATTATATCAGATGAAATGACTAATAATATCAGATGTTATGACTAATAATATCAAATGTTATGACTAATTATATCAGATGTTATGACTAATAATATCAGATGTGATGAATAATAATATCATATGTTATGCCAAATAATATCAGATGTTATGACTAATAATATAAGATGTTATGACTAAAAATATCAGATGTTACGACTAATAATATCAGATGTTATGACTAATAGTATCAGATGTTATGACTAATAATATCAGATGTTAAGACTAATAGTATCAGAAGTTACGACTAATAATATCTAATGTTATGACTAATAGTATCAGATGTTTTGACTAATAATATCAGATGTTATGACTAATAATATCAGATGTTATGACTAATAATATCAGATGTTATGACTAATATTATCAGATGTTTTGACTTTTAATATCAGATGTTATTACTAATTTTATCAGATGTTATGACTAATATTATCAGATGTTATGACTAATAATATCAGATGTTATGACTAATATCAGATGTTATAACTAATAATATCAGATGTTATGACTAATAATATCAGATGTTATGACTAATAATATTTGATGTTATGACTTATAATATCAGATGTTATGACTAATATTAACAGATGTTATGACTAATAATATCAGATGTTATGACTAATAATATTAGATGTTATGGCTAATAATACCAGATGTTATGAATAATAATATCAGATGTTAAGACTAATAATATCAGATGTTATGATTAATAATATCAGATGTTTAGACTTTTAATATCAGATGTTATGATTAATAATATTAGATGTTATGACTATTAATATCAGATAATATGACGCATAATATTAGATGTTATTACTAATAATATCAGATGTTATGACTAATAGTATCAGATGTAACGACTAAAAATATCAGATTTTATGACTAAAAATACCAGATGTTATGACTTATATAATCAGATGTTATGATTAATAATATCGGATGTTATGACTAATAATATCAGACGTTATGACTAATAATATCGGATGTTATGACTAATAATATCGGATGTTATGATTAATAATATCAGATGTTATGACTAATAATATCAGATGTTATGACTAATATTATCAGAAGTTATGACTTTTAATATCAGATGTTATTACTAATTTTATCAGATGTTATGACTAATATCAGATGTTATGACTAATAATATCAGATGTTATGACTAATAATATCAGATGTTATGACTAATAATATTAGATGTTATGACTAATAATATCAGATGTTATGACTAATAATATCAGATGTTATGATTAATAATATAAGATGTTATGACTAATAATATAAGATGTTATGACTAATAATATCAGACGTTATGACTAATAATATTAGATGTTATGACTAATAATATCAGATGTTTTGACTAATAATATCAGATGTTATGACTAATAATATCAGATGTTATGACTAATAATATCAGATGTTTTGACTAATAATATCAGATGTTATGACTAATAATATCAGATGTTATGACTAATAATATCAGATGTTATGATTAATAATATCAGATGTTTAGACTATTAATATCAGATGTTATGATTAATAATATCAGATGTTATGACTAATAATATCAGATGTTTTGACTAATAATATCAGATGTTATGACTAATAATATCAGATGTTATGACTAATAATATCAGATGTTATGACTAATAATATCAAATGTTATGACTAATAATATCAGATGTTATGACTAATAATATCAGATGTGATGAATAATAATATCATATGTTATGCCAAATAATATCAGATGTTATGACTAATAATATAAGATGTTATGACTAAAAATATCAGATGTTACGACTAATAATATCAGATGTTATGACTAATAGTATCAGATGTTATGACTAATAATATCAGATGTTAAGACTAATAGTATCAGAAGTTACGACTAATAATATCTAATGTTATGACTAATAGTATCAGATGTTTTGACTAATAATATCAGATGTTATGACTAATAATATCAGATGTTATGACTAATAATATCAGATGTTATGACTAATATTATCAGATGTTTTGACTTTTAATATCAGATGTTATTACTAATTTTATCAGATGTTATGACTAATATTATCAGATGTTATGACTAATAATATCAGATGTTATGACTAATATCAGATGTTATGACTAATAATATCAGATGTTATGACTAATAATATCAGATGTTATGACTAATAATATTTGATGTTATGACTTATAATATCAGATGTTATGACTAATATTAACAGATGTTATGACTAATAATATCAGATGTTATGACTAATAATATTAGATGTTATGGCTAATAATACCAGATGTTATGAATAATAATATCAGATGTTAAGACTAATAATATCAGATGTTATGATTAATAATATCAGATGTTTAGACTTTTAATATCAGATGTTATGATTAATAATATTAGATGTTATGACTATTAATATCAGATAATATGACGCATAATATTAGATGTTATTACTAATAATATCAGATGTTATGACTAATAGTATCAGATGTAACGACTAAAAATATCAGATTTTATGACTAAAAATACCAGATGTTATGACTTATATAATCAGATGTTATGATTAATAATATCGGATGTTATGACTAATAATAACAGACGTTATGACTAATAATATCGGATGTTATGACTAATAATATCGGATGTTATGATTAATAATATCAGATGTTATGACTAATAATATCAGATGTTATGACTAATATTATCAGAAGTTATGACTTTTAATATCAGATGTTATTACTAATTTTATCAGATGTTATGACTAATATCAGATGTTATGACTAATAATATCAGATGTTATGACTAATAATATCAGATGTTATGACTAATAATATTAGATGTTATGACTAATAATATCAGATGTTATGACTAATAATATCAGATGTTATGATTAATAATATCAGATGTTATGACTAATAATATAAGATGTTATGACTAATAATATCAGACGTTATGACTAATAATATTAGATGTTATGACTAATAATATCAGATGTTTTGACTAATAATATCAGATGTTATGACTAATAATATCAGATGTTATGACTAATAATATCAGATGTTTTGACTAATAATATCAGATGTTATGACTAATAATATCAGATGTTATGACTAATAATATCAGATGTTATGATTAATAATATCAGATGTTTAGACTATTAATATCAGATGTTATGATTAATAATATCAGATGTTATGACTAATAATATCAGATGTTTTGACTAATAATATCAGATGTTATGACTAATAATATCAGATGTTATGACTAATAATATCAGATGTTATGATTAATAATATCAGATGTTTAGACTATTAATATCAGATGTTATGATTAATAATATTAGATGTTATGACTATTAATATCAGATAATATGACGCATAATATTAGATGTTATTACTAATAATATCAGATGTTATGACTAATAGTATCAGATGTAACGACTAAAAATATCAGATTTTATGACTAATAATACCAGATGTTATGACTTATATAATCAGATGTTATGAATAATAATATCGGATGTTATGACTAATAATATCAGACGTTATGACTAATAATATCGGATGTTATGACTAATAATATCGGATGTTATGATTAATAATATCAGATGTTATGACTAATAATATCAGATGTTATGATTAATAATATCAGATGTTTAGACTATTAATATCAGATGTTATGATTAATAATATTAGATGTTATGACTATTAATATCAGATAATATGACGCATAATATTAGATGTTATTACTAATAATATCAGATGTTATGACTAATAGTATCAGATGTAACGACTAAAAATATCAGAATTTATGACTAATAATACCAGATGTTATGACTTATATAATCAGATGTTATGAATAATAATATCGGATGTTATGACTAATAATATCAGACGTTATGACTAATAATATCGGATGTTATGACCTATAATATCGGATGTTATGATTAATAATATCAGATGTTATGACTAATAATATCAGATGTTATGACTAATATTATCAGATGTTATGACTTTTAATATCAGATGTTATTACTAATTTTATCAGATGTTATGACTAATATCAGATGTTACGACTAATAATATCAGATGTTATGACTAATAATATCAGATGTTATGACTAATAATATCAGATGTTATGACTAATAATATTAGATGTTATGACTAATAATATCAGATGTTAAGACTAATAGTATCAGAAGTTACGACTAATAATATCTAATGTTATGACTAATAGTATCAGATGTTTTGACTAATAATATCAGATGTTATGACTAATAATATCAGATGTTATGACTAATATTATCAGATGTTTTGACTTTTAATATCAGATGTTATAACTAATTTTATCAGATGTTATGACTAATATTATCAGATGTTATGACTAATAATATCAGATGTTATGACTAATAATATCAGATGTTATGACTAATAATATAAGTTGTTATGACAAATAATATCAGATGTAATGACTAATAATATCAGATGTTATGACTAATAATATTTGATGTTATGACTTATAATATCAGATGTTATGACTAATATTAACAGATGTTATGACTAATAATATCAGATGTTATGACTAATAATATTAGATGTTATGGCTTATAATATCAGATGTTATGAATAATAATATCAGATGTTATGACTAATAATATCAGATGTTATGACTAATAATATAAGATATTATGACTAATAATATCAGATGTTATGACTAATAATATCAGATGTTATAATTAATAATATCAGATGTTTAGACTTTTAATATCAGATGTTATGATTAATAATATTAGATGTTATGACTATTAATATCAGATAATATGACGCATAATATTAGATGTTATTACTAATAATATCAGATGTTATGACTAATAGTATCAGATGTAACGACTAAAAATATCAGATGTTATGACTAATAGTATCAGATGTTACGACTAATAATATCAGATGTTATGACTAATAATATCAGATGTTATGACTAATAATATTAGATGTTATGACTAATAATATCAGATGTTAAGACTAATAGTATCAGATGTAACGACTAAAAATATCAGATGTTATGACTAATAATATCAGATGTTATGACTAATAATATCAGATGTTATGACTAATAATATCAGATGTTATGACTAATATTATCAGATGTTATGACTAATAATATCAGATGTTATGACTAATAATATCAGATGTTATGACTAATAATATTAGATGTTATGACTAATAATATCAGATGTTAAGACTAATAGTATCAGAAGTTACGACTAATAATATCTAATGTTATGACTAATAGTGTCAGATGTTTTAACTAATAATATCAGATGTTATGACTAATAATATCAGATGTTATGACTAATATTATCAGATGTTTTGACTTTTAATATCAGATGTTATAACTAATTTTATCAGATGTTATGACTAATATTATCAGATGTTATGACTAATAATATCAGATGTTATGACTAATATCAGATGTTATGACTAATAATATCAGATGTTATGACTAGTAATATAAGTTGTTATGACAAATAATATCAGATGTAATGACTAATAATATCAGATGTTATGACTAATAATATTTGATGTTATGACTTATAATATCAGATGTTATGACTAATATTAACAGATGTTATGACTAATAATATCAGATGTTATGACTAATAATATTAGATGTTATGGCTTATAATATCAGATGTTATGAATAATAATATCAGATGTTATGACTAATAATATCAGATGTTATGACTAATAATATAAGATATTATGACTAATAATATCAGATGTTATGACTAATAATATCAGATGTTATGATTAATAATATCAGATGTTTAGACTTTTAATATCAGATGTTATGATTAATAATATTAGATGTTATGACTATTAATATCAGATAATATGACGCATAATATTAGATTATATTACTAATAATATCAGATGTTATGACTAATAGTATCAGATGTAACGACTAAAAATATCAGATGTTATGACTAATAGTATCAGATGTTACGACTAATAATATCAGATTTTATGACTAATAATACCAGATGTTATGACTTATATAATCAGATGTTATGATTTATAATATCGGATGTTATGACTAATAATATCAGACGTTATGACTAATAATATCGGATGTTATGACTAATAATATCGGATGTTATGATTAATAATATCAGATGTTATGACTAATAATATCAGATGTTATGACTAATATTATCAGATGTTATGACTTTTAATATCAGATGTTATTACTAATTTTATCAGATGTTATGACTAATATCAGATGTTATGACTAATAATATCAGATGTTATGACTAATAATATCAGATGTTATGACTAATAATATTAGATGTTATGACTAATAATATATGATGTTATGACTAATAATATCAGATGTTATGATTAATAATATCAGATGTTATGACTAATAATATAAGATGTTATGATTAATAATATCAGACGTTATGACTAATAATATTAGATGTTATGACTAATAATATCAGATGTTTTGACTAATAATATCAGATGTTATGACTAATAATATCAGATGTTATGACTAATAATATCAGATGTTTTGACTAATAATATCAGATGTTATGACTAATAATATCAGATGTTATGACTAATAATATCAGATGTTATGATTAATAATATCAGATGTTTAGACTATTAATATCAGATGTTATGATTAATAATATTAGATGTTATGACTATTAATATCAGATGTTATGACGCATAATATTAGATGTTATTACTAATAATATCAGATGTTATGACTAATAGTATAAGATGTTACGACTAATAATATCAGATGTTATGACTAATAGTATCAGATGTTACGACTAATAATATCAGATGTTATGACTAATAATAGCAGATGTTATGACTTATAATATCAGATGCGATGATTAATAATATCGGATGTTATGACTAATAATATCAGACGTTATGACTAATAATATCGGATGTTATGACTAATAATATCGGATGTTATGACTAATAATATCAGATGTTATGACTAATAATATCAGATGTTATGATTAATATCAGATGCGATGATTAATAATATCAGATGTTATGACTAATAATATCAGATGTTATAACTAATAATATCAGATGTTATGACTAATAATATCAGATGTTCTGACTAATAATATTAGATGTTATGACTAATAATATCAGATGTTATGACTAATAGAATCCGATGTTATGACTAATAGAATCAGATGTTATGACTAATAATATCAGATGTTATGATTAATAATATCAGATGTTTAGACTTTTAATATCAGATGTTATTATTAATAATATAAGATGTTATGACGCATAATATTAGATGTTATTACTAATAATATCAGATGTTATGACTAAAAGTATCAGATGTTACGACTAATAATATCAGATTTTATGACTAATAATACCAGATGTTATGACTTATAATATCAGATGTTATGATTAATAATATCGGATGTTATGACTAATAATATCAGACGTTATGACTAATAATATCAGATGTTATGACTAATAATATCAGTTGTTATGACTAATAATATCAGATGTTCTGACTAATAATATTAGATGTTATGACTAATAATATCAGATGTTATGACTAATAATATCAGATGTTAATAATAATAGTATCAGATGTTATGACTAATAATATCAGATGTTATGATTAATAATATCAGATGTTTAGACTTTGTATATCAGATGTTATTATTAATAATATAAGATGTTATGACGCATAATATTAGATGTTATTACTAATAATATCAGATGTAATGACTAATAGTATCAGATGTTTTGACTAATAATATCAGATGTTATGACTAATAGTATCAGATGTTACGACTAAAAATATCAGATTTTATGACTAATAATACCAGATGCTTTGACTTATAATATCAGATGTTATGATTAATAATATCAGATTTTATGACTAATAGTATCAGATGTTATGACTTATAATATCAGATGTTATGACTAATAATATTAGATGTTATGACTAATAGTATCAGATGTTATGACTAATAGTATCAGATGTTATGACTAATAATATCAGATGTTATGACTAATAATATCAGATGTTATGACTAATAGTATCAGATGTTATGACTAATAGTATTAGATGTTATGACTAATAGTATCAGATGTTATGACTAATAGTATCAGATGTTATGACTAATAATATCAGATGTTATGACTAATAATATCAGACGTTATGACTAATAATATCAGATGTTATGACTAATAATATCAGATGTTATGACTAATAATATAAGATGTTATGACTAATAATATCAGACGTTATGACTAATAATATTAGACGTTATGACTAATAATATCAGATGTTTTGACTAATAATATCAGATGTTATGACTAATAATATCAGACGTTATGACTAATAATATTAGACGTTATGACTAATAATATCAGATGTTTTGACTAATAATATCAGATGTTATGACTAATAATATCAGATGTTATGACTAATAGTATCAGATGTTTTGACTAATAATATCAGATGTTCTGACTAATAATATCAGATGTTATTACTAATAATATCAGATGTTTTGACTAATAGTATCAGATGTTCTGACTAATAATATCAGATGTTATGATTAATAATATCAGACGTTATGACTTAAAGTATCAGATGTTATGACTAATAATATCAGATGTTATGACTAATAATATCAGATGTTATGACTAATAATATCAGATTTTATGACTAATAATATCAGATGTTATGGCTAATAATATCAGATGTTCTGACTAATAGTATCAGATGTTATGAATAATAATATGAGATGTTATGACTAATAATATCAGACGTTATGACTAATAATATCAGATGTTATGACTAATAATATCAGATGTTATGACTAATAATATCAGATGTTATGACTAATAATATAAGATGTTATTACTAATAATATCAGACGTTATGACTAATAATATTAGATGTTATGACTAATAATATCAGATGTTTTGACTAATAATATCAGATATTATGACTAATAATATCAGATGTTATGACTAATAGTATCAGATGTTATGACTAATAATATCAGATGTTATGACTAATAATATTAGATGTTATGACTAATAGTATCAGATGTTATGACTAATAATATCAGATGTTATGACTAATAATATTAGATGTTATGACTAATAGTATCAGATGTTATGACTAATAATATCAGATGTTATGACTAATAATATCAGATGTTATGACTAATAATATCAGATGTTTTGACTAATAGTATTAGATGTTATGATTAATAATATCAGACGTTATGACTAATAGTATCAGATGTTATGACTAATATTATCAGATGTTATGACTAATAATATCAGATGTTATGACTAATAATATCAGATGTTATGACTAATAATATCAGATGTTATGGCTTATAATATCAGATGTTATGACTAATAGTATCAGATGTTATGACTAATAGTATCAGATGTTATGACTAATAATATCAGATGTTATGACTAATAGTATCAGATGTTATGACTAATAATATCAGATGTTATGACTAATAGTATCAGATGTTATGACTAATAATATCAGATGTTATGACTAATAATATCAGATGTTATGACTAATAATATCAGATGTTATGACTAATAGTATCAGATGTTATGACTAATAGTATCAGATGTTATGACTAATAATATCAGATGTTATGACTAATAATATCAGACGTTATGACTAATAATATCAGATGTTATGACTAATAATATCAGATGTTATGATTAATAATATCAGATGTTATGACTAATAATATAAGATGTTATGACTAATAATATCAGACGTTATGACTAATAATATTAGATGTTATGACTAATAATATCAGATGTTTTGACTAATAATATCAGATGTTATGACTAATAATATCAGATGTTATGACTAATAATATCAGATGTTTTGACTAATAATATCAGATGTTATGACTAATAATATCAGATGTTATGACTAATAATATCAGATGTTATGACTAATAATATCAGATGTTTTGACTAATAGTATCAGATGTTCTGACTAATAATATCAGATGTTATGATTAATAATATCAGACGTTATGACTAATAGTATCAGATGTTCTGACTAATAATATCAGATGTTATGACTAATAATATCAGATGTTATGACTAATAATATCAGATGTTATGACTAATAATGAGATATGTGAAATGATAACGGAAATGAAATGTGAAATGTGCTTATCTTCGATCACGTGGAAGGAGCTCTACTTATGTACCATATATGTGTGTGATATTACATTTGTATAAAGACAATGCATACGTTTTACAACTTAAAATAAAATACAATATTTAAGCAAAAAAATTTGCTCTAATTTGGTCTCGAACTCGTGATTATGAAACAGTCAGTTTCTATATAGAATGATTCTAGGCCAGCGAGCGATGTATAAGAAATCAATTATTTATTGGTACCTTCATTAAACGTAACACTCTTAAGATCTAGTCAAGATGTACATTGTCACGTATTACGAATTGAATTCTACTTTTAAATGGCTTGCCTAGGGGAACGTGACAAGAGAAAAAAAAAGGTAGTTGTGTCACTTATCTTAAGTCTGAATTTAATCAAAGACTTACAATGAATAACAAAAAAAATGACACAAGAAATCGGAAGGTAAAATATCAACTTAATGTTTAATAAAATATAACTCGAATAGTACTTTTAACTGAATCACATAAAGCAAGAAAAATAAACAAACATTTACTCAATACAAAATGGGAAGGTTGACCAAAACCCTTTTACAAAAATGGCATGTAAAAATATTACAATACAAGAGTTTGAAAATGTAATTACAAATACAAGCAAGCAAGGCCTTGGAAAAAAGAAAAAATCTTAACTTACACGATCAAGTGGTATACCACGCACGGGTCACGCAATGTCTCCGCTATTCTGTCTCACGGCTGTCTCCGTATGTCTGTTTTTCAACGTTACGCGAGCGGTCTTTATATAATCTACCACGCGTCGATATCTAGTAATTTCTAGAACAGAAAGTCATCAACACCCAGATCTAGAACGCTCTTCAAAGAGACAGAAGAAAAGAAAAAAAAAACCACACTCCTTTCAACCAGAGGTACACACATAGGTCAAGGACCTGTCACTGTCTGTGTGGCTTGACTCTTGAAGAATAAAATAAAAAAAAAAAACTTATTACACAAAGGGGCAGACAACCTACAGGTCAAGAAAAAAAAAACAATAGTATCTAGGCATTGTTACCTAGATACGTAACAACATCTACTTGTAGACCTAGACTCTAGAATCTAAGCCTAGTTCTCAAGCCAAATTTACATGTATTATTTTATTTTATTTTTTTAAAAATTTAATACAGTCAAACTAAAGTTTTCCTCATGTGGCCAACGAGTCAATAGTTCTTTCCTCAGCGATATACACCAACTGTTAAATTTACAGGAAAATCGTTAGAGCCGTTTTCGATATCAGCTTTTCAGGTCCCACGTTCCTGGTTCCATGAAGTTCTGACTTGAAGAGAGGTATTGTAAATAAAAAGTATGTGTCTAATCTCGGCACAACGAAGTTAGTTGGCCATTTATTTTACGCCCCACACCAGTTGTGACCATACAACATACTTAGAAATGTGGGACATGTGAATTTCCAACCGCCGCGTCAAGGATCGTTGTTTAGGCTGGTCTACGTGTCTATGGAAACTAAAATAACCACGTTTTTGGATTGCTTGTTAATAATAATTCATCTCATTGGCCTCCTTCAGTCGTAGAACGACTATGGTTCATCTCAGAGCACACTTCCTCGTGTGGCTGTGGAGCCCTATTTTGGAGAGACACTCCCGTCCACAGATAACGCAGGTTAAGGTGGGTTTTGCTTCGGTGGTAGAGGAGCTGGCCGTTTTTCGGTTTGTACGTTTTTCTTCCTGGGCTGAGACCCATGTAGTTTCACTGTCCATAGCTTTTTTGGTCACTGTCTCTCCCCATCTGTTGCGGTCTAGAGCTATGTCTTCCCAATTGTCAGTATTGATGTTCACTGATTTGAGGTCCCGTTTTATTACATCTATGTAACGGAGGTGGGGGCGACGAGTTTTTCTTGAGCCATTTGCGAGTTGACCATAGAGGATGGCTTTTTGGGATGCGCTAGTCAATGCAAGAGCTTAATTTAAACTTTGTAAACACATTAACATGAATAGTGTTTCGTTGACAAAGTACACCTTGATATCTGACTTAATGTCCAGAACAAGGTTTGTATAAAATTTAAACGTCTTTCTTAATTAAAGTCAATAAATTATGATACTGGAGTGGGTTATTAAATTCCTCGGACATAACACCAGAAGTAGCTTTTAACTCAGTGGAGGGTGACTGACGCTGTCCACACAATCATTTCGTCCCTATTTATTTTGTGACGTCAACCCAACGAACCGACACAGTAACAGCAGGAGCACACGGCTTGCCCCGCCTATTCCCCTAACACACACACACACACCACACACCCACACACCACACACACACACACACCAATACACACCAATGCACACTCATCTCTCTAGCACGTCAATTTTAAAAAAATGCATTCCTAAACAAAAGATGAAAAAGAAAAATTTACAAGAAAATAAAAAATAATATTAAAAAGGGAGATAAAATAGCAAGGAAAGCCACAAGGATAAGGATCAATCTTGATGCCATAGTCGGTGTCAAAAATTGTTCTTAAACATATGAGGAAGTCTTGAAAAGTTGCTTCACATTCTAGAGCTATGTGAATACAAGGAAATGTAGAAGGAAACATAAAACATTAATCTTAAAAAAAATGAAATAATTTAACTTTTTCCCCATCCGTCCCTAAAGCAATTTAAAGATATAATTGTTTAAATGAAACATTGTAAAACTCAGTCTTTCTCGTCTGGAGGAATAAAGAATGTGTTACTATCAGTTCTAATGTATACGTATCATCTATTCATATCTGCCTGTGGTCCGTCTGGGATGTAGGTCACCAACCAGCTTCCTTCAGGCGTCTCGGTTGTGGGCAACTCTCTCCGACCGTCACCACATCTTTCCTATCTGCTTGGCGTCTGCATCACAGTCTCTTGGCCGTCACCATCTTCCTCTTTCCTTGGGGGTTTCCAAATGATGGTTTGTCGTGTGATATTGGATGCAGCTTCCACCAGGCGTTACTGTTCCTGGCGATTCTATCCGACCGTCACCACATCTTGCTCATCTGCTTGGCG
This sequence comes from Biomphalaria sudanica, assembly GCA_036873155.1. Classification (NCBI taxonomy): domain Eukaryota; kingdom Metazoa; phylum Mollusca; class Gastropoda; family Planorbidae; genus Biomphalaria; species Biomphalaria sudanica. The sequence continues at coordinate 30,448 of JAZGLO010002968.1, forward strand.
TCTGCATCACAGTGTCTTGGCCGTCACCATCTTCCTCTTTCCTTGGGGCTTTCCAAATGATGGTTTGTCGTGTGATATTGGATGCAGCTTCCACCAGGCGTTACTGTTCCGGGCGATTCTATCCGACCGTCACCACATCTTGCCCATCTGCTTGGCGTCTGCATCACAGTTTCTTGGCCGTCACCATCTTCCTCTTTCATTGGGGGTTTCCAAATGATGGTTTGTCGTGTGATATTGGATGCAGCTTCCACCAGGCGTTACTGTTCCGGGCGATTATATCCGACCGTCACCACATCTTGCCCATCTGCTTGGCGTCTGCATCACAGTCTCTTGGCCGTCACCATCTTCCTCTTTCCTTGGGGGTTTCCAAATAATGGTTTGTCGTGTGATATTGGATGCAGCTTCCACCAGGCGTTACTGTTCCTGGCGATTCTATCCGACCGTCACCACATCTTGCCCATCTGCTTGGCGTCTGCATCACAGTCTCTTGGCCGTCACCATCTTCCTCTTTCCTTGGGGGTTTCCAAATGATGGTTTGTCGTGTGATATTGGATGCAGCTTCCACCAGGCGTTACTGTTCCGGGCGATTCTATCCGACCGTCACCACATCTTGCCCATCTGCTTGGCGTCTGCATCACAGTCTCTTGGCCGTCACCATCTTCCTCTTTCCTTGGGGGTTTCCAAATGATGGTTTGTCGTGTGATATTGGATGCAGCTTCCACCAGGCGTTACTGTTCCGGGCGATTCTATCCGACCGTCACCACATCTTGCCCATCTACTTGGCGTCTGCATCACAGTCTCTTGGCCGTCACCATCTTCCTCTTTCCTTGGGGGTTTCCAAATAATGGTTTGTCGTGTGATATTGGATGCAGCTTCCACCAGGCGTTACTGTTCCGGGCGATTCTATCCGACCGTCACCACATCTTGCCCATCTGCTTGGCGTCTGCATCACAGTCTCTTGGCCGTCACCATCTTCCTCTTTCCTTGGGGGTTTCCAAATAATGGTTTGTCGTGTGATATTGGATGCAGCTTCCACCAGGCGTTACTGTTCCGGGCGATTCTATCCGACCGTCACCAATTCTTGCCCATCTGCTTGGCGTCTGCATCACAGTCTCTTGGCCGTCACCATCTTCCTCTTTCCTTGGGGGTTTCCAAATGATGGTTTGTCGTGTGATATTGGATGCAGCTTCCACCAGGCGTTACTGTTCCGGGCGATTCTATCCGACCGTCACCAATTCTTGCCCATCTGCTTGGCGTCTGCATCACAGTCTCTTGGCCGTCACCATCTTCCTCTTTCCTTGGGGGTTTCCAAATGATGGTTTGTCGTGTGATATTGGATGCAGCTTCCACCAGGCGTTACTGTTCCGGGCGATTCTATCCGACCGTCACCAATTCTTGCCCATCTGCTTGGCGTCTGCATCACAGTCTCTTGGCCGTCACCATCTTCCTCTTTTCTTGGGGGTTTCCAAATGATGGTTTGTCGTGTGATATTGGATGCAGCTTCCACCAGGCGTTACTGTTCCGGGCGATTCTATCCGACCGTCACCAATTCTTGCCCATCTGCTTGGCGTCTGCATCACAGTCTCTTGGCCGTCACCATCTTCCTCTTTCCTTGGGGGTTTCCAAATGATGGTTTGTCGTGTGATATTGGATATAGGTTCCACCAGGCGTTACTGTTCCTGGCGATTCTATCGGACCGTCAACACATCTTGCCCATCTTCTTGGCATCTGCATCACAGTCTCTTGGCCGTCACCA
>JAZGLO010002969.1:0-23569 GCA_036873155.1 Biomphalaria sudanica
CTCTGTCACACTCTGTCACACTCTGTCACACTCTGTCACACTCTGTCACACTCTGTCACATTCTGTCACATTCTGTCACACTCTGTCATATTCTGTCACACTCTGTCACACTCTGTCACATTCTGTCACATTCTGTCACACTCTGTCACACTCTGTCACACTCTGTCACACTCTGTCACACTCTGTCACATTCTTTCACATTCTGACACATTCTGTCACATTCTGTCACATTCATACCTGCCAACTTTCCCATCCAATGTTCCTCTCTCACACTTGTGCCCTCTCCACTCCACCATCACTCCCTCTCTCTCCCCATTCGCTTCCCTCCCTCCCCCTCTCACCACCCTACTCATTCCCTGGTGTATAGAATACAAACTTGCCAACAGAGAGGATGCTACCATTCAGTGTAGAACAGCGGTTCTCAACCTTTTATGCTCGGCGACCCCTTGTTACAATCCCCCACCCTGCCGCGACCCCCCCCTCCCCGCACACACACATACAGCAATAGAAGAGTAGACAATAACAATCCATATTTTGGATCGTCTTAGGCGACCCCTGGCGAATCGTCAATCGACCCCCCCCCCCCCCAGCGGGTCGCAATCCACAGGCTGAGAACCCCTGGTCTAGAACAAAGACTAGAAAGCAATCGCGGCAGCAGCTAGGCAAATAACAAGAAGCGAATCCAACAACTTGGAAACAAAAATCAATAGCTTCTAGTTGTTGCATTATTGGAGAGTTCCGATATTTTCATGTAGTCTTAAAATGCTACGAATTCCATGCATTGACAAATACAGCTCTCCTGCCAATGTGGCATGTGGCGAAAAAACATGAATGAGTGATTGTCGCTTTTAACATCATGATCATCATTATCAAAGTCATCATCCTCACCACATATCCACGCCATCAGCATCAATGTCTTTATCATCATCTTTATCATTAGTAACATCAACGCTATCAGCATCAATGTCTTTATCATCATCATCATCATCATTATCAAAGTCATTACCTCACCACATATCCACGCCATCAGCATCAATGTTTTTATCCTCATCTTAGCATTAGTAACATCAACGCTATCAGCATCAATGTCTTTATCATCATCATCATCATCAATATCAAAGTCATCATCCTCACCACATATCCACGCCATCAGCATCAATGTCATTAGTAACATCAACGTTATCAGAATCAATGTCTTTATCATCATCATTATCATTAGTAACATTAACGCTCTCAGCATCAATTTCGTTATGATCAACACCATCATTATCACCATCACCATCATCAACAATGTCGTTTTCATAATTAACATCTTCATCACCATTATCATTGTTTTTCTGTAATAATTGTCATCATACCTAAAAGTGTCTCTAACTTCAGCAATTCCACTAAAGGTGGTAAGTTTGTTTTTGTGACAATATTCAAAAGTCTATTGAGCATTTCCATAGTTTCTTGGTTTTCTTGGATTAAAGGGTCCGAAACAGATTGTCCCAATTCTAATATTAATCTGACCAAGCCAAGGCTAAATAGCAGTTTACTTTTATGTACTTTTATATTTGCAAACATTTATTTAAAAACAAAGCGTCATCGAATTTGAATTTTTTAAATTAATTATTTCATCAGTAGGTGTGTGTAGGATTACTCCTGATTACTACTCACCTTGGATATTTGAGTTTATAATTTGTGTAACTTGTCTATGGTCAATAGGTTTTACTCTATGGAAAGGCGTGCTCCTATTTGGTTCCAATTATTCTTGCTCTATCAATTCCGTATGTAAAATATCTTAATATAATGAACTAATTTTAGTACAGTGCAGTTATTAACTATCATTATTATGTAAGTAAATATATTGTGTAAGTCTTCTTATAAAACAAATTAAAAACGTCAGGTAAAAAGGATTTAAGCTTAGAATCAATACCTTTGATGTGATTTTTTAAAACTCATCAAGGCATTAATATAGCCATAGTGAAACACTTTTATCGATGTTTTGAAACGTGATTCGATGTCTTCTGTTTAAAACCATTTTTTTTTAGTAAATCTATTAGAGTGATACGCCTGGATGATTTCTAGAATGTAGGTTAAATGTTTTCACTTGACCTACTTAGAATTCGAAACTATTTCACGCGACATTAAACAGTGCAATTAGTGCTATGCAAAGGACTATAGTGAGGGCAAAACGTAAATGATAGACAATATTAACAGATATAGTGCTATAGTTTAGCATGTACACATTTATGCAAATATATGTTAACTCTATTAAATGTAACAAGTACTTATATGCACCTGCTGATCTGGGAGAGGAAGTCGGTAAATGGCTATTAGCCAATCGACCTTCCATGGGTTAGTTCAGGCGGTGCAGCTACACATTTGTGTAAACAGTTTTTATTTTCAAGAACATATGCTACTTATATTGGGAAATGATTGACAGCCCCCCCCCCCCCCAAGAGTGTAATAGTAACAGTAACACTGGTGGGTCTGGGGTGATACTATTTTTACTTATTTGTTACAAATTACACGTTACTAAATGAAAATTTCAATTCTGTTCGTTTTATCTTCCGCGTTCGTAAAATGCCTAAACTTAAACAGTATTTACATTCATTATAGAGTTAAAGATTTAAGGACAAGGGAGATGATCTGAACCCCCTACTAACAGTAACAATAATGGAACATATGATATAAAGTATCTATTATACATCAAAATCTTCTTATTCTTTAAAAAAAAAAGAGATTACATTTTTTAAACCGCTTGAAAAGTTAGCTAGATTATTTGGAATGCAGTAGAAACGAATGTCTTAGATACTAACCATCATATGTTGCTCTAGTGTAAATGAGAACAATGAAACTCTTACTAAATTCATCTTTATAATGGCTGCCTGGTCGTGGGGTTTGCGCGCTGTACCGTCGTTCAGATTTATCGATGGTCCCGGGTTCAAACCCTGCCCGCTCCCATCCTTCGTCGTAACTGCGGGAGGTTTGGACTAGGAAGTAATTATCTTCAACTCTAAAGGAACATCCGAAACATGTAAAACATTTTACAAAACATAAGTGTTATGGTATGATATATTCTGGCAGATCTGCCCAGAGAGAATGCTAACGATTGGTTGGTGGCTATGCAGTGTGAATGATGCAAGATAAGCGGCACTGTCATAATATATGTTACGTACGAGAGAGAGGAGTCAAGAATACCAAAGTGTAAAGACGTGTTATGATAGTGAGCCAGAGTTTGTTCAAAATACCATTTTATATTATGACTAAAAGGTCTTCTAGATGTATTTCATTTCATCTCAAGTTAAATTTGTCTATATTGTAATAAAAAGTTATATTTAGTTTTGTTCTCAAAGAAGTTATTCAAGGTATTTCAAGTTTTTATAACTTAAAATATAATACGCCTACAGCGGTTTCGTTATCGTCTGGTGCTCCAAGTCAAGGGCCGTCAACAATTAGTCTAAAAACTTTATAGTTTTCCTATCACTGAAGAGTTCATGTTCATGCACTCATCCACACGTGGACATTAATTAGCCACGACCACTTGATAATTAATTTGTAATTTAGAAAGTAACATATTTCATTATTGTTTATAAAAAAAAGTATAAATGGTTTGATTTCCTTTTGCCTTCCTATTCTGTGCAAATATAAACGGTTGTTATTCCTATAATGTCTGTTATGTGATAGTCTTCTTAAAAATATTACAATATTTGTTAATAGACCGCAATTATTTTAAGTATTTCTCTTTAGAAGAATTCCCGTTTGAGATCCGCTGGTCCACTAAACGAAATTGTACATACAGCCCCGAGGCAATGTTTCTGCTCTATCTGGCAGCTCATTGTTTGGTCTCGTTTAGTATTTGTCGTCTGCTACTGAATTTTTTATAGTTGTTCTCTTAACGTAATGATCTGTAGTGGTGTCCCCTTGCTTTGATCTGGGGATCACCTCAGCTGCGGAGATAGATGCATAAAGAAGAAAAAAAAAAAAGGGTGAATTCCAATGGGATGCCAGAAGTAGAGCACGTGACACTGGAAAGCGAATCACGTGGACAATTAGGGAGCGTGGAAAATGTGAAGCAAGTTTTTGAAATGTATTGAACTTGCATCTTATGTTTGGATTTCCCCGATACATAGAAAGTAAAAATTATACATTATTGATGACTAAAAGGTTAGAAGGATGAACAGGCTGAAAGATCGTCTGCTGGGAAATGTTGAGCTATATTCTAGCGGCCTCTCTAATATCAGGGGCGTAGTTGCCGCATTTTTTTTTCACCATTGAATGGTCACGGGTCATGAGGGACTTCTCCTGACTATTTACTGGTATTGCAAATAAGGCGGTTCCACGCGTGGGTGAAAAAAGAGGGGGTCGTTTGTTATCAATGGTGGGTTATAATAAACATGTGCTATTGTAATACTAAGGACGAATCTTATTCTAGGACTCAGAAACGATAAGCCACACTTGTTTTTCCTGCAGCGAGATTTTGGGGTGTCGAAGATCCCAAGACAACTCTTTTAAAAACTCAGTCTGTCAGTCTGTCTGTCTGTCTGTCTGGTATAAATTTCGTACACGTTATGTCTCCCACTTCTCTTTCTCGGAGCAAGTTAAAATTTTGCACAATCGCTGATTCTTCCTAACAGAACATGAATAATAAAAATTAATTAATTAATTAAATAGTAAAAATTAACTAATCTTGTTTAATATCGATAAAGGGAATTAAAGTAAAGTATAGTTCCCCTTTCAGACCTTGTGGTCTATAGGGCGGATGATGTAAAGTTCATCTGTTTCCGTGGCCCACGGTTAACGAGGGTGTCACGTGACCAGCACAACGACCAACCGCTGTTACTTTTCCCCAACTAACGTTAGGTACCCATTAGAGCTGGGTGGACTCAGAGGCGCCCGAAGATCCTGAAGTTAAAGATCCCAGTCTTCACCAGGATTCGAACCCCGAACCCCGGTACGGCAGCCAAGCGCTTTACCGATCAGCCACCGCGCCTCCTATAAAGGGAAATAAATCTTACATTATTGGTATATACGGCTGTAAATATGGAGCTGTTAGAGAAGCTGTTTTTTTTTTTAATTTTTTAATTTTATAATTCGTTCGTTTCTTTATGTCAATCATGCCAAACAGCAGTAACCAAAACAATCCAGACACTTACCTTGGCCGCGACAGCAGACGACTGCAATAGAGTGGCTGCCCATGTCCACTGGGAGACTATGGTGGTAGCGGTCAGTCCAGCATTGACGTTGCCTCCAGCATCAAAGGAGGTGTCTACTTGGTCCTAAGGGGGGGAAATAAAAACAAGGATCTTTGTATCACAATCACCGCAGCTTTTTAATATTATTCTTATATTCTCCAGGAGTGGTCAAATAAATATTTATGTATTTATTTAAATTGTTGTTTATAGTATGTTCTCTGTTATTGGAGATATGATTTTCCACATTTCTAATAGTCTTTAAAGATTGACTTTTTGGGTTGTAGAAACGATCGAGATGTAATGGCATAAATTTGTGTGTACTGTAACGGTAGGTAAAGTTCCCCTTTCAGACCTTGCGATCTATAGGAAGATCTGTTTCTCTGGTCCACGTTAACTCTTTCTATCCCAATCGACGATACCATCGTTGATTTTGACCTCATTAAATTAAATTAATGTTTAATTTTTTAAACTTGACTTTGAATTATATAAAAAGAGCATGCATTTCTCTTTCATTCTATACCAAAGACAACATTTTCTGATAACAGACAAAAAAGCTATTGAAGCCCAATCATAACAGGGGTAGTGAAATAGTAATGAGCAAATGAAGAATTCCTTCAAAACGTGGAAAATTAATTACGGGAGAGAAAGAGTTAATAAAGGGTGTCAGGTGCCCATTAGAGTTGGGTGAACTCAGTGGCGCCATTAAAATCCCGAAACGCTTAGGTACAACATTCATATATTGCTACGTTCTCTACTAATCAGGCCTTCTGCAAACACTGCCCAACAACACAACACATCTAAAACATCAACTTGACAACAAGAGCTTTAAGTAACAAAGTGGCGGTTTAATTTACAAATACATCGACAGCCAATTCAACACAATTGGCTACATCAAATTCAAATGCTTTCTTGAACTGAACAGAACTGCCTAACTAAACATTACTAGTCTCTCTAGTTCCTACAGCTACATTTTCGAGGACTCAAAGGTACCACAAGTCCTTACTGCTTTGCTGTCCTGGACTCAACTGTCCATTGTTACACACTGTGTCTCTTCCTTGAAGGCGTTCGGACACATGACCACAACACTGGTCATATTTGCGTGAACTAGCAGTACTGTCTCTTCTTTCAACAGTCGATGACCAGTGTGATTGGCCTTAGCCTCGTGTGTCAGTAGGTCACACACACATTAACCCTTTCAGTCTGCCACTAGGATTATAACAATATCTTTGTTTGCATTGTATTATTTTCCAGGTAGTCTAAACGACAGAAAATTAAAATACCTGAGGAGAGTGGTAAATTAATGAAATGTTTTACATGTTTCAGATGTTTTTACATGTTTCAGATGATTTACATGTTTCGCATGTTTTACATGTTTCAGATGATCTACATGTTTCGCATGTTTTACATGTTTAGGATGTTTTACATGTTTCGGATGTTTTAAATGTTTCGGATGTTTTACATGTTTCGGATGTTTTAAATGTTTCGGATGTTTTAAATGTTTCGGATGTTTTAAATGTTTCGGATGTTTTACATGTTTCGGATGTTTTAAATGTTTCGGATGTTTTACATGTTTCGGATGTTCCTTCAGAGTTGAAGATAATCTACTTCCTAGTCCAAATCTCCCGCAGGACGACGGGAGACCGGAGCGGGCAAGGTATCAACCCGGGACCATCGTACGACCGAACTACAGCCCAGCGTCCATACCGCAAGATTTACCAGCCCCTCCGGCGGGTGTGGGTGTGGGTGGGAGGGGGGAGGACAACATTGTTAAGGAAAATGTGGGTCTGAGGACAACATTGTTAAGGAAAATGTGGGTCTGAGGACAACATTGTTAAGGAAAATGTGGGTCTGAGGACAACATTGTTAAGGAAAATGTGGGTCTGAGGACAACATTGTTAAGGAAAATGTGGGTCTGAGGACAACATTGTTAAGGAAAATGTGGGTCTGAGGACAACATTGTTAAGGAAAATGTGGGTCTAAGGACAACATTGTTCAGGAAAATGTGGGTCTGAGGACAACATTGTTAAGGAAAATGTGGGTCTGAGGACAACATTGTTAAGGAAAATCTGGGTCTTAGGACAACATTGTTCAGGAAAATGTGGGTCTGAGGGCAACATTGTTCAGGAAAATGTGGGTCTGAGGGCAACATTGTTAAGGAAAATGTGGGTCTGAGGACAACATTGTTAAGGAAAATGTGGGTCTAAGGACAACATTGTTAAGGAAAATGTGGGTCTGAGGACAACATTGTTAAGGAAAATGTGGGTCTGAGGACAACATTGTTAAGGAAAATGTGGGTCTGAGGACAACATTGTTCAGGAAAATGTGGGTCTGAGGACAACATTGTTAAGGAAAATGTGGGTCTGAGGACAACATTGTTAAGGAAAATGTGGGTCTGAGGACAACATTGTTAAGGAAAATGTGGGTCTGAGGACAACATTGTTAAGGAAAATGTGGGTCTGAGGGCAACATTGTTAAGGAAAATGTGGGTCTGAGGACAACATTGTTAAGGAAAATGTGGGTCTGAGGACAACATTGTTAAGGAAAATGTGGGTCTGAGGACAACATTGTTAAGGAAAATGTGGGTCTGAGGACAACATTGTTAAGGAAAATGTGGGTCTGAGGACAACATTGTTAAGGAAAATGTGGGTCTGAGGACAACATTGTTAAGGAAAATGTGGGTCTGAGGACAACATTGTTAAGGAAAATGTGGGTCTGAGGACAACATTGTTAAGGAAAAATGTGGGTCTGAGGACAACATTGTTCAGGAAAATGTGGGTCTGAGCACAACATTGTTAAGGAAAATGTGGGTCTGAGCACAACATTGTTAAGGAAAATGTGGGTCTGAGGGCAACATTGTTAAGGAAAATGTGGGTCTGAGGACAACATTGTTAAGGAAAATGTGGGTCTGAAGACAACATTGTTAAGGAAAATGTGGGTCTGAGGACAACATTGTTAAGGAAAATGTGGGTCTGAGGACAACATTGTTCAAGAAAATGTGGGTCTGAGGACCACATTGTTTACGGAAAATGTGGGTCTGAGGACAACATTGTTCAGGAAAATGTGGGTCTGAGGACAACATTGTTAAGGAAAATGTGAGTCTGAGGACAACATTGTTAAGGAAAATGTGGGTCTGAGGACAACATTGTTAAGGAAAATGTGGGTCTGAGGACAACATTGTTAAGGAAAATGTGGGTCTGAGGACAACATTGTTAAGGAAAATGTGGGTCTGAGGACAACATTGTTAAGGAAAATGTGGGTCTGAGGACAACATTGTTAAGAAAATAGTGGGTCTGAGGACAACATTGTTAAGGAAAATGTGGGTCTGAGGACAACATTGTTAAGGAAAATGTGGGTCTGAGGACAACATTGTTAAGGAAAATGTGGGTCTGAGGACAACATTGTTAAGGAAAATGTGGGTCTGAGGACAACATTGTTCAGGAAAATGTGGGTCTGAGGACAACATTGTTAAGGAAAATGTGGGTCTGAGCACAACATTGTTAAGGAAAATGTGGGTCTGAGGACAACATTGTTAAGGAAAATGTGGGTCTGAGGACAACATTGTTAAGGAAAATGTGGGTCTGAGGGCAACATTGTTAAGGAAAATGTGGGTCTGAGGACAACATTGTTAAGGAAAATGTGGGTCTGAGGACAACATTGTTAAGGAAAATGTGGGTCTGAGGACAACATTGTTAAGGAAAATGTGGGTCTGAAGACAACATTGTTAAGGAAAATGTGGGTCTGAGGACAACATTGTTAAGGAAAATGTGGGTCTGAGGACAACATTGTTAAGGAAAATGTGGGTCTGAGGACAACATTGTTCAGGAAAATGTGGGTCTGAGGACAACATTGTTCAGGAAAATGTGGGTCTGAGGACAACATTGTTAAGGAAAATGTGGGTCTGAGGACAACATTGTTAAGGAAAATGTGGGTCTGAGGAAAATTTAGAGGCTTTTTTTAGACTCAGACGTAGAAATGAGCTTCCGGTGTTTGAGATGACGCCTCTAGCTCATTGAGATATTTTTTTTAATTAACTAAAACATTTTAAAAATCTTTGAACGATTTAAATACAAACTCACACGCATGGAAGATAACTCATTCTGACAAACAAACAATCATCAGCTCACCCAGACGGGAGATAATTGTTGTATAAAGAAAAACATCAATCTTGAAAAAAAAAACCCAGAAAAAAAAAGGTTAACCTAGATTTTATCCACTGGGGAATTATGAATGGTTATCAAATATAAACATACTCCAGGGCTTGGTCAACAGGCTCAGGGACACACTACAATAAATCCAGTTTTTTCATGACAAATATATTGTTGTATTTCTTGGATTCTATTTCTCTAGCTTGGAGCTAAAACCATTCTTCCCATACCGTGAGATTTATGTAACATCCATTATGCATAACTCTAGTGACATTAGCAAACACTGACGTATATAAACTGTATATATGTTCGTAAAAACAAGTTCATTCACAGAGATCTAGACGCATGAAATATGCATACACAATACACACAAGCTTACAAAAATATTTAAAATTTTTCACGAGAAACTAAACAGTGTCAAAGATATGCAAAATTCTGTGGCCAACTAGATAACTAGAAAACAGAAGCATTCAACGGAAAAGTTGTAAAAATTTGAATCTGCAGTGCCAAACAGGCAACAAAATTGATCATGAATAGATAAAAAAAAGGTCACCACCACTTCCTTAATTCTGTACACCGGATACACCAAAAAGCGATCTATTTATTGCTTTTCTGTCCTAGATAAAAAAAATCTCGAATAGAGACACTTGTACTCTCTTCTCGCCGTGAGTTTTATTGTAAGGTTGTAACTCCAGACATTTAGTCTTAACTAAACCTTTGAAGACCTATAAATAACTTGATACAGAACTCTTGGAATCTTTTTAAACAAAAATGAACTAACCTTTTCTTTGTCAAATAAAAAAAGCTTTTAATTTCATTTTAATTGGGTAAGTCATGGTTCCACACATCATAAGTTATCCTTCTCAGACTTGCAGATGATCTTAAGGACATTTGTTTCTTTGGACAACTAATAAAGAGCAGGCTATCACAACGACCAAACGCATTTACTGTCCCCTAATAAGGTCAGGTACCATTAGAGTTGGGTGGACTCAGGGACGCCCTGAAATTCAAAATCCCAGTCTTCTCCGAGATTCAAATCCAGGACATTAAGTTCAGAAGTCCTCAGTCACCGCTCCCCCTTATATATCTATATATCTATATATATATCTATACATCTATATATCTATATCTATATCTATATCTATCTATCTATCTATCTATCTATCTATCTATCTATCTATCTATCTATCTATATATATATATATATATATATATATATATATATATATATATATATATAGAGAGAGAGAGAGAGAGAGATATATGTATATATTAAAAGTTTCCCCTCTGAGGCATTGCAGATGATCCAATATCCGACATTGATCGTTTCATGTTAGCGAAAAGGTCTTGGCTATGCTTCATCACACTCTGCAATATTTTAAGTTTTAATATCACTGCCTGGTAAGGCAATCTGAACATTAAAAAATAAAAATAAACTTCATAGAATCTTAAATGCTGCTGGTAAAATCATTAGCAAAAAAATAAAAAAAATAATCCCATTTGGGCAGCTGTTTGAGACAAACATCCATAAAAAAAAGCTAAAAAGATTCTAGAAATAAAAAATCACTCTTACAATTTGTGCATCAGCCTACACCAAACAAATCATTATAACTATAGAAAAACAAAATGCACATTCACACCAGACTCACTCCTAATTTACATGTGAAAGGCTTATATCAGATAGTTTATATTTAATGATTTAATTGCCAGGGAAACAAAAGAGTGTTTGTGTCTGTTTGTCTTTACTATCTGTGTCTTGTATCTCTTTTGTGAAGGTAAAATCACAAAATCCTGACCCAAAGGGTAATTTTTTATTTCTAGTACCTTTTTAGCTTTCTTATAAATGTTTGTCTCAAACAGATGTAATGGTGCCTCCCCACAAAGGAAAGGTAGGCCCAAAGGCAAAGGATGAACAAGATTATAAAAACAGTTTGTGTGGAAACACAAACTCAGAATAGGCCCCCAAAATGGTTTACTCAGGCTGGTAAAAAGACAACTTTCAATATTTTTAACTCTTATTTACCACATTCTGGTGGAATCAACGTTGGTATCGTTGATTAGGAGAGGAAGAGTTAAGCCGTAAAGTTAGATACAATTGTGAATCTAACTGCTGAAACAATAAGCGATTCAAACGTATGACATATATTAAGTCATTATCAATAGATTAAAATAAAAACGTTAAATATAACGGAACAAAGCAGATTATCTATTGATAGTTTTGTAGGCGGCCGTTCTCTCATTCAAGGCCTCAAAAACGAGACATTTCCCTTTATTTAAACGTGGAACATTTGAAAAGGTACTTTGCATATTGTAGGAAACCTTTTACCTTTTACTTTTACCTATCCCTCAGTCTGTTGGACCGTTGGGGAGCCACGCAAGATTCGTCGACCGTCCTTCGCCATACCTCTCTTTCCTTACCCTTCCTTAGTTAGAACCTCATTCAATGGCATGCCTGTCCATTTCTTTTATATTGTCCTCCCATCGCTTTCTCTCTCTGCCTCTTCTTCTTTTTCCTGGTACTGTTCCCTGAAGGAAGGTATTTGCGAGCCACGAAGATCTTGTGATATGGCCATAGATTTTTTAGTTTGCGTTTTTTTTACGATAGTTAGCAGGTCGTCGTGGGGTCCGATCGTTGCAGTAACACTGTCTCTAATCTATTGGTTTGTGATGCGGTCTTTGAATGTGATACCTAAGATCCTTCTGTAGCATCTCAATTTTATTGCTAGGACTCTCCTCTCTAGCTCTGCAGTCAGCGTCCAAGACTCACAAACATATACAAATGAAGGCAACCAATGCTTATTAAATGCTGTTTTAAAATATATTCAATATATAGAGTGGGAAGCGTGGGGACTCGAGGTTCGAAACCCTACTCGGAAAGAGTAGTGTTTACTGAGAGTCTTAAGGTTGCACTGAAAGCTTTCTCCCAGATACTCCCCCCCCCTTTTCCAGGTTCACAAATTAGATTGGACCATGGCGCTCTGAGCCTTAGTGACCTATTTCGAAGGTGTCGTCTGAGCATGCTATAAGTTTGTAAGTAGCGCAATAATGAGCAGGACTAAATTGGTTCAAATTATAACATTAGATATACCCGTTACTACTAAAAGTGAATAGTTTGAAAAATAAGGTGTACAATTAAGAAACAAAACAACCCTGCTTGCATTTTAAATTTTAAACAAATTAAACGTTTTGCTTTTAGTAAAACAAAAGTAGCCGTTGCAACAGAACTAAGAAAGATCTAAAATATCACATCCGCTTTGCAATACCGTTTCCACTTTTTTTTTTTGTAATCTAAGCGAAACGGACGGACAGAGAGACGTACTGACAGACAGACTGAATAAAACCAATAGCGGCTTTTCCCCTTTCCTGAGCTGCTAAAAATAGATAAGAAAAAAACGGCTGATCGTGTTAATAAATGCTGCCAATTTAGTGTGTTTCCTCGCCGGTTGGCCAACACTACTGCCATTTTTATGAATCTTGGAATTTTTTTTTTCATTAAGTTTTCAATTAGACGGCAAAACGTTTTTACGCTAATCAATTAGTGGAACATTCTCCAAACAAGATGAAAAAATTATTTATATATTTTGTTTGGTAGAGCTTCCATTAGCGTGGTCGAGAGGCCAAGTGCGCTTGAACAAACAAAAAAAAATTTTTAGAAGCGCACTTTGGATTAGAAAATTCTTTTTTTGTCATTGAATTTAAAAAAAGAGTCCCTTTTTTTTTCACTAAAAGCGCATGGCATACAAAGGGAATGTGGGTTAATTCATTAATATTGATACTTAATTACTGCCGACAATATAAAATAACAAAAGGAAACAAAATTAATACGTTTGTAAATCTATCTAATTAAATAGAAACACACAGACACAAACACACGCACACTTGTACAACAGATTAGCTAATTAATGTCAGACTCACTAATGGAATATTAATTGGATTTAGGACCTTCAATTACATTCGATGGACATGTCCAGATAATAAAGGAATTCTTAATTACTAAAAATGTCATTTACTCTAGGAAAAAAACAACTTTTATGGAGATTAATTGAAGCTTAGAAAAGTTAATTCAACAAGATTGAAAATTAAAAGGACTAAAAGGTTGATATTAGTGCAGTAATAGGTACTCCAGGGAGTACTTCCGATTCCCTGGTCAAGTGTTTGACCAGTGCTGTGACCGGTTTGCTATTCTGTTAGATATATCGTATACTGATCTTGGTTACCAGGAAATGTGGGGTCAGCGGTGAGGCTGTGCTGACATGACTCTAGCCAGCGTGTTATGCGCTCTGGCTGTCGTCGCCGATCAAGATGGTCCCTGGTTTCTATCCTTGACCTCCACCATACGAGGCTGTCCTGCAGGAGGTTTGGGCTAGGATGTATCAACATCTTTTTAACACTCGAAACATGCCGTCTGCTATATCTCGTGACGTCATCGTCAACCCTTGAAAGCATTCAGCTCGCGCTGTGACATCCTGTCATTTGTAAGCCTCCATGCACTAATGCTCCGTGCTGCGATTGATCCCTTATAACAAGATCCAGGTATCTGGCAGTGTTCTATTGGGTTCGTCTGCCTACGTACAGGGCGAGACCCCGACTGTACCAGTTGTGACATCTAAGCAACACATGTCCAGATGTGCTACTTCCCGTTTGAGCTCATCCATTTTCTCACAACCAGACTCGAATCAATCTTGTTTTCTGTACAATAATTACCTGTAGAGTCTAAAGAAGCATACTGTCCAAGATAACAATATTGACTTGAAATGACTTAATAAAATACTTTTTTAGTTTAATAATCTCTAAATACCTATCAGAATAGTAAGGATAGAGTTACGCACGCTTGTCAAGATGGCTGCTTATGGTATTCAGTTATCAAAGATGAGTTATTTTTTTAAATATTAAAATCTAATCCAAATTAATGAAAAAGAATCAAATCCAAAACAAAGCCCAATAAAATACAGAGAAAAACACAAAGATAAAGGCACTTTTCTCGTTCCATATGCTAAGACAAATTAGTACAAATGCTCTTTCTTCCCTAGTGTTATTAGAATGGGTTGCCTGAGCCAGCCAACAAAAATCACTGACTTGGCAGAATTTAAGTCATTGGCTAACATGTATGACTAGATTAACCTAGGAACACGCATAGGACGTAATCATCTTTTTTGAAGTTAAGTCTGTATTTTATGAGATAAGATGCCTCCTATTTCAATCAGGGCCCCTTTGCCGGGTTGACTCTGGTGTCGTTTTTACTAACGCCCTTCTTGTAAACAGGTATCTGATTGTAAAGGGAAAACAAAAAGTTTAATTTCCTCAAAACGTATCAAAGCACAAACTTATCGGCGAAGACTACAAAGAGCATGTCAAGAGCCAAGGGAGATCATCAATGTTTCATTATCGAGCAGACGATACGCGTAAGTGCAAAAAGGTGAAACAAAATGGGCATGATATGGGAAACAGAATCAAAGAAGAGGAAAGTTATGATAATTATTTGAAAATTTTTGTAATTTAATCATAAAAATTATAGCTTTTATATAGCAATACTTTCATGCTTATAGCATGATCAGAGTGCTTTTGGTCCAATCTCATTTGTGGACCGGTGGGGGGGGGGGCGGGGAGGGGGGATCTAGGGGTTGGTTTTCCGTGCTGCCTTTAGGCGCTCAGTAAACACAACTCTGCCCGAGTCGGGTGTCGAACCTCGAGCCCCCTTCTAGGTAGCCAAGCCAAGCCAAGTTCAAGCGCACTTGGCCTCTCGACCACGCTAATGGAAGCTCTACCAATAGTTAAGTGGTATGACTAAGTTACAAGTAATAACAGTCTTCTGTTGCTTGTCTGATTTCACAAACTTTAAATGAATCCCATTTACAGTAAGTTAGAGAAGTACTACATAATACTGTCAAAGTTTTCAATGCCAATCAACCGCTGAAACTTTCGTGAGATGTTTCTTAAATATTTCTAAAGTTGGCATCAATCTTCCTATACTTCGTAATCGTCACCTTCGTTTTTTAAGACTAAGACCAAGACCGATACCAAGACAAGACCAAGACTAAGACAAGACCAAGACCAAGACCAAGACCAAGACTAAGACAAGACCAAAACCAAGACTAAGACAAGACCAAGACCAAGACTAAGACAAGACCAAGACAAGATCAAGACAAGATCAAGACAAGATCAAGACAAGATCAAGACAAGACCAAGACTAAGACAAGACCAAGACTAAGACCAAGACCAAGATTAAGACAAGACCAAACCAAGACTAAGACAAGACCAAGACTAAGACAAGACCAAGACTAAGACCTAGACCTAGACCAAGACTAAGACAAGACCTAGACCAAGACTAAGACAAGACCAAGACCCAGTCTAAGACAAGACCAAGACTAAGACCAAGACTAAGACCAAGACTAAGACCAAGACTAAGACCAAGACTAAGACCAAGACTAAGACCAAGACCAAGGCTAAGACAAGACCAAGACCAAGACAAGACAAAGACCAAGACAAGACCAAGACTAAGACAAGACTAAGACAAGACCAAGACTAAGACAAGACCAAGACTAAGACTCAGACAAGACCAAGACCAAGACAAGACCAAGACCAAGAATAAGACTAAGACAAGACCAAGACAAGACAAGACCAAGACATGACCAAGACATGACCAAGACAAGACCAAGACAAGACCAAGACCAAGGCAAGACCAAGGCAAGACCAAGACAAGACCAAGACAAGACCAAGACAAGACCAAGACAAGACCAAGACCAAGACCAAGACCAAGACTAAGACAAGACCAAGACTAAGACCAAGACCAAGACTAAGACAAGACCAAGACTAAGACAAGACCAAGACCAAGACCAAGACAAGACCAAGACAAGACCAAGACAAGACCAAGACCAAGACTAGAACCAAGACAAGACCAAGATCAAGACCAAGACTAAAACAAGACCAAGACTAAGACCAAGACCAAGACCAAGACTAAGACAAGACCAAGACCAAGACTAAAACAAGACTAAGACCAAGACCAAGACTAAGACAAGATCAAGACTAAGACAAGACCAAGAACAAGAAAAGACTAAGACTAAGACCAAGACCAAGACCAAGAATGAGACAAGACCAATACAAAGACCAAGACTAAGACCAAGACTAAAACCAAGACTAAGACCAAGACAAGACCAAGACTAAGACTAAGACAAGACCAAGACCAAGACAAGACAAGACCAAGACAAGACCAAGACAAGACCAAGACAAGACCAAGACAAGACCAAGACAAGACCAAGACAAGACCAAGACAAGACCAAGACAAGACCAAGACAAGACAAAGACAAGACCAAGACAAGACCAAGACAAAGACAAAGACAAGACCAAGACCAAGACTAAGACTAAGACCAAGACAAGACCAAGACAAGACCAAGACTAAGACCAAGACTAAAACCAAGACTAAGACCAAGACTAAGACCAAGACTAAGACCAAGACTAAGACCAAGACTAAGACCAAGACTAAGACCAAGACTAAGACCAAGACTAAGACCAAGACTAATACCAAGACTAAGACCAAGACTAAGACCAAGACAAGACCAAGACTAAGACCAAGACCAAGACAAGACCAAGACAAGACCAAGACAAGACCAAGACAAGACCAAGACAAGACCAAGACAAGACCAAGACAAGACCAAGACCAAGACAAGACCAAGACCAAGACCAAGACAAGACCAAGACAAGACCAAGACAAGACCAAGACAAGACCAAGACAAGACCAAGACAAGACCAAGACAAAGACAAGACCAAGACCAAGACTAAGACCAAGACAAGACCAAGACAAGACCAAAACAAGACCAAGACAAGACCAAGACAAGACCAAGACAAGACCAAGACAAGACCAAGACCAAGACAAGACCAAGACAAGACCAAGACCAAGACTAAGACTAAGACACTCAGACAAAGACTGCTTTATTGATCCTTACGGAAATTTGTTGTGATTACAAGGACTCTTTTCTCATGTAAACACAACACATTAGAAAATACACATAAATACAACAGACACAACATAAAGAGTTCATTCAGCGACTACACACAGGTATCTTGGTGCATTTCATGTTCCCTGATCAATGAGTGGCGGTGATAGAGTCTGACCGAGTGAGGTATGAACGAGTTTTTGTACCGCTCCGTTCTTGTTTTGATTGACAGCAGTCGCCCACTTCGCGACGACCTGACGTAGTTCTGATGGAGCGGGTGGCCGTTGTCTTCCAAGATTTTTTAAATTTTTCTTTGGCACTTTTGTTCAAAAAGTTCCTTTAAATGGGGTAATGTTGTGAATGTAATTTTTGATGCTTTTTTTAATGATGCTTTCTAGACGTCGCAACAGTTTAGATGAAGCGTTGCCTTGCCAACAAGTTATTCCGTATGTTAGCAGATTTTGTATAGTCGCGCCGTAAGAAATCTCAAGGATCTTCTTGTTTAGTTTAAAGCTATTGAGTTTGTACAGAAAAAAAGAGTCGCTGGGTGATCTTCCCATGAAAGCTTGTTGTTGATAATAACGCCTAGATATTTAGATGCCTTTACTTGTTCTTTGATGTAGTGTTTATTTGCAATTCACGTATACTTTGTTTTACATAGATCTGAACAAATGCAAACACTGGAGCTAAACTAAACACACGGGTTTCTTTGTGTGACATTCTGTTACAGGCCACGTTTTCTTCCTGCTATAGTCATTTGTATAATACTAGGTTGCAGGGGCGTAGTCAGGGAAAGCAAGGGGGAACAGGGAGCCACACGCAACCTATATTTCCATGCGATGTTTACGAAAAATAAAGAAGGCGTCAAGTACCTTACCCCGGGCACAGGTTTTGCTCACTACGCGTCTACTAAATTGACTACCTGGTGGTGTGATATGCTCTCTGGACTTATGTTTTGATGGCCCCGGTTAAAACTTTGCCAGCCACCATGCCCAGCAGAAGGTTCGAGTTGGGATGGAATGATGTACATTTCAGAAGGAACGCCCGAAACATGTGAAACAAAAAAAACAATAGTTCAAAAGAAAAAAAAATGATGTTATGACTAATAATATCAGATGTTATGACTAATAATATCAGATGTTATGACTAATAATATCAGATGTTATGACTAATAATATCAGATGTTATGACTAATAATATCAGATGTTATGACTAATAATATCAGATGTTATGACTAATAATATCAGATGTTATGACTAATAATATCAGATGTTATGACTAATAATATCAGATGTTATGACTAATAATATCAGATGTTATGACTAATAATATCAGATGTTATGACTAATAATATCAGATGTTATGACTAATAATATCATATGTTATGACTAAAAATATCAGATGTTATGACTAAAAATATCAGATGTTATGAATAATAATATCAGATGTTATGACTAATTATAACAGATAATATGACTAATAATATCAGATGTTATGACTAATAATAACAGATGTTATGACTAATTATATCAGATGTTATGACTAATAATATCAGATGTTATGACTAATAATATAAGATGTTATGACTAATAATATCAGATGTTATGACTAATAATATCAGATGTTATGACTAATAATATCAGATAATATGACTAATAATATCAGATGTTATGACTAATAATATCAGATGTTATGACTAATAATATCAGATGTTATGACTAATAATATCAGATGTTATGACTAATATTATCAGATGTTATGACTAATAATATCAGATGTTATGAATAATAATATCAGATGTTATGACTAATAATATCAGATGTTATGACTAATAATATCAGGAGTTATGACTAATAATATCAGATGTTATGACTAATAATATCAGATAATATGACTTATAATATCAGATGTTATGACTAATAATATCAGATAATATGACTAATAATATCAGATGTTATGACTAATAATATCAGATGTTATGACTAATAATATCAGGTGTTATGACTAATTATATCAGATGTTATGACTAATAATATCAGATGTTATGACTAATAATATCAGATGTTATGACTAATAATGTCAGATGTTATGACTAATAATATCAGATATTATGACTAATAATATCAGATGTTATGACTAATAATATCAGATGTTATGACTAATAATATCAGATGTTATGACTAATAATATCAGATGTTATGACTAATAATATCAGATGTTATGACTAATAATATCAGATGTTATGACTAATAATATCGGATGTTATGACTAATAATATCGGATGTTATGACTAATAATATCAGATGTTATGACTAATAATATTTGATGTTATGACTAATAATATCAGATGTTATGACTAATAATATCAGATGTTATGACTAATAATATCAGATGTTATGACTAATAATATCAGATGTTATGACTAATAATATTTGATGTTATGACTAATAATATCAGATGTTATGACTAATAATATCAGATGTTTTGACTAATAATATCAGATGTTATGACTAATAATATCAGATGTTATGATTAATAATATCAGATGTTATGACTAATAATATCAGATGTTATGACTAATAATATCAGATATTATGATTAATAATATCAGATATTATGATTAATAATATCAGATGTTATGACTAATAATATCAGATGTTTTGACTAATAATATCAGATGTTTTGACTAATAATATCAGATGTTATGACTAATAATATCAGATGTTATGACTAATAATATCAGATGTTATGACTAATAGTATCAGATGTTATGACTAATAATATCAGATGTTTTGACTAATAATATTAGATGTTTAGACTAATAATATCAGATGTTATGACTAATAATATCAGATGTTATGACTAATAGTGTCAGATGTTATGACTAATAATATCAGATGTTATGACTAATAATATAAGATGTTATGACTAATAATGAGATATGTGAAATGATATCGGAAATGAAATGTTATGACTAATATTATCAGATGTTATGACTAATAATATCAGATGTTATGACTAAAAATATTAGATGTTATGACTAATAATATCAGATGTTATGACTAATAATATCAGATGTTTTGACTAATAATATCAGATGTTTTGACTAATAATATCAGATGTTTTGACTAATAATATCAGATGTTATGACTAATCATATCAGATGTTATGACTAATAATATCAGATGTTATGGCTAATAATATCAGATGTTATGACTAATAATGAGATATGTTTAATGATATCTTAAATGAAATGTGAAATGTGCTCATCTTCGATCACGAAGGAGGAGCTATACTTATGTACCATATATGTGTGTGTTATTACATTTGTATAAAGACAATGCATACGTTTTACAACTTAAAATAAAATACAATATTTAAGCAAAAAAATTTGCTCTAATTGGGTCTCGAACTCGTGATTATGAAACAGTCAGTTTCTATATAGAATGATTCTAGGCCAGCGAGCGATGTATAAGAAATCAATTATTTATTGGTACCTTCATTAAACGTAACACTCTTAAGATCTAGTCAAGATGTACATCTACTTGTAGACCTAGACTCTAGAATCTAAGTCTAGTTCTCAAGCCAAATTTACATGTATTATTTTATTTTATTTTTTTTAAAAATTTAATACAGTCATACTAAAGTTTTCCTCATGTGGCCAACGAGTTAATAGTTCTTTCCTCAGCGATATACATCAACTGTTAAATTTACAGGAAAATCGTTAGAGCCGTTTTTGATATCAGCTTTTCAGGTTCCACGTTCCTGGTTCCATGAAGTTCTGACTTGAAGAGAGGTATTGTAAATGAAAAGTATGTGTCTAATCTCGGCACAACGAAGTTAGTTGGCCATTTATTTCGACAGAATGAAATGCCTTTTTACGCCCCACACCAGTTGTGACCATACAACATACTTAGAAATGTGGGACATGTGAATTTCCAACCGCCGCGTCAAGGATCGTTGTTTAGGCTGGTCTACGTGTCCATGGAAACTAAAATAACTACGTTTTTGTATTGCTTGTTAATAATAATTCATTTCATTGGCCTCCTTCAGTCGTAGAACGACTATGGTTCATCTCAGTGCACACTTCCTCGTGTGGCTGTGGAGCCCTATTTTGGAGGGACACTCCCGTCCACAGATAGCGCAGGTTAAGGTGGGTTTTGCTTCGTGCTTCGGTGGTAGAGGAGCTGGCCGTTTTTCCGTCTGTACGTTTTTCTTCCTGGGCTGAGACCCATGTACTTTCACTGTCCATAGCTTTTTTGGTCACTGTCTCTCTCCATCTGTTGCGGTCTAGAGCTATGTCTTCCCAATTGTCAGTATTGATGTTCACTGATTTGAGGTCCCGTTTTATTACATCTATGTAACGGAGGTGGGGGCGACGAGTTTTTCTTGAGCCATTTGCGAGTTGACCATAGAGGATGGCTTTTTGGGATGCGCTAGTCAATGCAAGAGCTTAATTTAAACTTTGTAAACACATTAACATGAATAGTGTTTCGTTGACAAAGTACACCTTGATATCTGACTTAATGTCCAGAACAAGGTTTGTATAAAATTTAAACGTCTTTCTTAATTAAAGTCATTAAATTATGATACTGGAGTGGGTTATTAAATTCCTCGGACATAACACCAGAAGTAGCTTTTAACTCAGTGGAGGGTGACTGACGCTGTCCACACAATCATTTCGTCCCTATTTATTTTGTGACGTCAACCCAACGAACCGCTGTTACAGCAGGAGCACACGGCTTGCCCCGCCTATTCCCCTAACACACACACACCACACACCCACACACACACACCAATACACACCAATGCACACTCTTCTCTCTAGCACGTCAATTTAAAAAAATGCATTCCTAAACAAAAGATGAAAAAGAAAAATGTACAAGAAAATAAAAAATAATATTAAAAAGGGAGATAAAATAGCAAGGAAAGTCACAAGGAAAAGGATCAATCTTGATGCCATAGTCGGTGTCAAAAATTGTTCTTAAACATATGAGGAAGTCTTGAAAAGTTGTTTCACATTCTAGAGCTATGTGAATACAAGGAAATGTAGAAGGAAACATAAAACATTAATCTTAAAAACATGAAATAATTTAACTTTTCCCCTTCCGCCCCTAAAGCAATTTAAAGATATAATTGTTTTAATGAAACATTGTAAAACTCAGTCTTTCTCATCTGGAGGAATAAAGAATGTGTTACTATCAGTTCTAATGTATACGTATCATCTATTCATATCTGCCTGTGGTCCGTCTGGGATGTAGGTCACCAACCAGCTTCCTTCAGGCGTCTCGGTTGTGGGCAACTCTCTCCGACCGTCACCACATCTTTCCTATCTGCTTGGCGTCTGCATCACAGTCTCTTGGCCGTCACCATCTTCCTCTTTACTTGGGGGTTTCCAAATGAGGGTTTGTCGTGTGATATTGGATGCAGCTTCCACCAGGCGTTACTGTTCCTGGCGATTCTATCCGACCGTCACCAATTCTTGCCCATCTGCTTGGCGTCTGCATCACAGTCTCTTGGCCGTCACCATCTTCCTCTTTCCTTGGGGGTTTCCAAATGATGGTTTGTCGTGTGATATTGAATGCAGCTTCCACCAGGCGTTACTGTTCCGGGCGATTCTATCCGACCGTCAACACATCTTGCCCATCTGCTTGGCGTCTGCATCACAGTCTCTTGGCCGTCACCATCTTCCTCTTTCCTTGGGGGTTTCCAAATGATGGTTTGTCGTGTGATATTGAATGCAGCTTCCACCAGGCGTTACTGTTCCGGGCGATTCTATCCGACCGTCAACACATCTTGCCCATCTGCTTGGCGTCTGCATCACAGTCTCTTGGCCGTCACCATCTTCCTCTTTCCTTGGGGGTTTCCAAATGATGGTTTGTCGTGTGATATTGAATGCAGCTTCCACCAGGCGTTAATGTTCCGGGCGATTCTATCCGACCGTCAACACATCTTGCCCATCTGCTTGGCGTCTGCATCACAGTCTCTTGGCCGTCACCATCTTCCTCTTTCCTTGGGGGTTTCCAAATGATGGTTTGTCGTGTGATATTGAATGCAGCTTCCACCAGGCGTTAATGTTCCGGGCGATTCTATCCGACCGTCAACACATCTTGCCCATCTGCTTGGCGTCTGCATCACAGTCTCTTGGCCGTCACCATCTTCCTCTTTCCTTGGGGGTTTCCAAATGATGGTTTGTCGTGTGATATTGAATGCAGCTTCCACCAGGCGTTACTGTTCCGGGCGATTCTATCCGACCGTCAACACATCTTGCCCATCTGCTTGGCATCTGCATCACAGTCTCTGCGCGTGTATA
>JAZGLO010002970.1:0-41676 GCA_036873155.1 Biomphalaria sudanica
ACTATTGAAATGAACTAGACAGTGACAACTTGCATGCTTCTATTGAAATGAACTAGACAGTGACAACTTGCATGCTTCTATAGAAAAAAAAAAGACAGTGACAACTTGCATGCTTCTATTAAAATGAACAAGACAGTGACAACTTGCATGCTTCTATTAAAATGAACTAGACAGTGAAAACTTGCATGCTTCTATTAAAATGAACTAGAAAGTGACAACTTGCATGCTTCTATTAAAATAAACTAGACAATGACAACTTGCATGCTTCTATTGAAATGAGCTAGACAGTGACAACTTGCATGCTACTATTAAAATGAACTAGAAAGTAACAATTTGCATGCTTCTATTTAAATGAACCAAAAAATGACAACTTGCATGCTTCTATTAAAATGAACTAGACAGTGACAACTTGCGTGCTTCTATTGAAATAAACTAGACAGTGACAACTTGCATGCTTCTATTGAAATAAACTAGACAGTGACAACTTGCATGCTTCTATTGAAATAAACAAAACAGTGACGACTTGCATGCTTCTATTGAAATGAACTACACAGTGACAACTTGCATGCTACTATTGAAATAAACAAGACAGTTACAACTTGCATGCTACTATTGAAATGAACCAGACAGTGAAAACTTGCATGCTTCTATTAAAATTAACTAGACAGTGACAACTTGCATGCTACTATTGAAAAAAACGGACAGTGACAACTTGCATGCTACTATTGAAATGAACTAGACAGTGACAACTTGCATGCTTCTATTGAAATAAACTAGGCAGTGATAACTTGCATGCTTCTATTAAAATGAACTAGACAGTGACAACTTGCATGCTTCCATTGAAATGAACTAGACATTGACAACTTGCATGCTTCTATTTAAATGAACTAGACAGTGACAACTTGCATGCTACTATTGAAAAAAACCGGACAGTGACAACTTGCATGCTACTATTTAAATGAACCGGACAGTGACAACTTGCATGTTACTAGTAAAATGAACCGGACAGTGACAACTTGCATGTTACTATTTAAAGGAACCGGACAGTGACAACTTGCATGCTTCTATTGAAATGAACCAGACAGTGAAAACTTGCATGCTACTATTGAAATGAACCAGACAGTGAATACTTGCATGCTACTATTGAAATGAACCAGACAGTGACCAATTGCATGCTACTGTTGAAATGAACCAGACAGTGACTAATTGCATGCTACTGTTAAAATGAACCAGATAGTGACAACTTGCATGCTACTATTGAAATGAACCAGACAGTGACAACTTGCATGCTACTTTTGAAATAAACCAGACAGTGAAAACTTGCATGCTACTATTGACATGAACCAGACAGTGATAACTTGCATGCTACTATTGAAATAACCCAGACAGTGACATCTTGCATGCTTCTATTGAAATGAACTAGAAAGTGACAGCTTGCATGCTACTATTAAAATGAACTAGACAGTGACAACTTGCAAGCTTCTATTAAAATGAAATAGACAGTGACAACTTGCATGCTTCTATTGAAATAAACTAGACAGTGACAACTTGCATGCTTCTATTGAAATGAACTAGACATTGACAACTTGCATGCTTCTATTGAAATGAACTAGACCGTGACAACTTGCATGCTACTATTTAAATGAACCGGACAGTGACAACTTGCATGTTACTAGTGAAATGAACCGGACAGTGACAACTTGCATGTTATTATTGAAATGAACCGGACAGTGACAACTTGCATGTTACTATTGAAATAAACTAGACAGTGACAACTTGCATGCTTCTATTTAAATGAACCAGACAGTGACAACTTGCATGCTACTATTGAAATGAACCAGACAGTGACAACTTGCTTGCTACTATTGAAATGAACCATACAGTGACCAATTGCATGCTACTGTTAAAATGAACCAGATAGTGACAACTTGTATGCTACTATTGAAATGAACCTGACAGTGACAACTTGCATGCTACTATTGAAATGAACAAGACAGTGACAACTTGCATGCTTCTGATGAAATTAACTAGACAGTGACAACTAGAATGCTACTACTGAAAAAAACCGGACAGTGACAACTTGCATGCTACTATTGAAATAAACTAGACAGTGACAACTTTCATGCTTCTATTGAAATAAACTAGACAGTGAAAACTTGCATGCTTCTATTGAAATGAACTAGACAGTGACAACATGCATGCTTCTATTGAAATGAACATGACAGTGACAACTTGAAGGCTTCTATT
Organism: Biomphalaria sudanica; assembly: GCA_036873155.1. Lineage (NCBI taxonomy): Eukaryota > Metazoa > Mollusca > Gastropoda > Planorbidae > Biomphalaria > Biomphalaria sudanica. Next base: position 2,248 of record JAZGLO010002970.1, read on the forward strand.
AAAATAAAAAAGAAATTGACAACTTGCATGCTTCTATTGAAATAAACTAGACAGTGACAACTTGCATGCTTCTATTGAAATAAACAAGACAGTGACGACTTGCATGCTTCTATTGAAATGAACTAGATAGTGACAACTTGCATGCTACTATTCAAATGAACTAGACAGTGACAACTTGCATGCTTTTTTTGAAATAAAATAGACAGTGAAAACTTGCATGCTTCTATTTAAATGAACCAAACAAAGACAACTTGCATGTTTCTATTATAAAGGAACTAGACAATGACAACTTGCGTGCTTCTATTAAAATGAACTAGACAGTGACAACTTGCATGCTTCTATTGAAATTAACTAGACAGTGACAGCATGCATGCTTTTATTCAAATAAACAAGACAGTGACAACTTGCATGATACTATTGAAATGAACAAGACAGTGACAACTTGCATGCTTCTATTGAAATGTACCAGACAGTGACAACTTGCATGTTTCTATTAAAAGGAACTAGAAAGTGACAACTTGCGTACTTCTATTGAAATGAACTAGACAGTGACAACTTGCATGCTTCTATTGAAACGAACTAGACAGTGACAACTTGCATGCTATTTTTAAAATAAACCAGATAGTGACAACGTGCATGCTACTATTGAAATTAACCAGACAGTGACAACTTGCATGCTACTATTGAAATATACCAGACAGTGACAACTTGCATGCTACTATTGAAATGAACCCAGACAGTGACATCTTGCATGCTTCAATTAAAATGAGCTAGACTGTGACAACTTGCATGCTACAATTAAAATGAACTAGACAGTGACAACTTGCATGCTTCTATTGAAATGAACCAGACAGTGACAGCTTGCATGCTACTATTGAAATTAACTAGACAGTGACAACTTGCAAGCTTCTATTGAAATGAACTAGACAGTGAAAACTTGCATGCTTCTTTTAAAATGAACAAGACAGTGACAACTTGCATGCTTCTATTTAAATGATCTAGACATTGACAATTTGCATGCTTCTATTGAAATGAACTAGAAAGTGATAACTTGCATGCTTCTATTGAAATGAACTAGACAGTGACAACTTGCATGCTTCCATTGAAATAAACTAGACATTGACAACTTGCATGCTTCTATTTAAATGAACTAGACAGTGACATATTGCATGCTACTATTGAAATGAACTAGACAGTGAAATCTTGCATGCTTCTATTTAAATGAACCAAACAATGACAACTTGCATGCTTCTTTTAAAATAAACCAGACAGTTACAACTTGCGTGCTACTATTGAAATGAACTAGACAGTGACAACTTGCATGCTTCTATTGAAATGAACTAGACAGTGACAACATGCATGCTTCTATTGAAATGAACTAAACAGTATCAACTTGCATGCTTCTATTGAAATGAACTAGACAGTGACAACTTGCATGCTTCCATTGAAATGAACTAGACATTGACAACTTGCATGCTTCTATTTAAATGAACTAGACAGTGACAACTTGCATGCTACTATTGAAAAAAACCGGACAGTGACAACTTGCATGCTACTATTGAAATGAACCGGACAGTGACAACTTGCATGTTACTATTGAAATGAACCGGACAGTGACAACTTGCATGTTACTATTGAAATGAATCGGACAGTGACAACTTCCATGCTTCTATTGAAATGAACTAGACAGTGACAACTTGCAAGCTACTATTGAAATGAACTAGACAGTGACAACTTGCATGCTTCTATTGAAATGAACTAGACAGTGACAACATGCATGCTTCTATTGAAAAAAAAAAGACAGTGACAACTTGCATGCTTTTATTAAAATGAACTAGACAGTGACAACTTTCATGCTTGTATTCAAATGAACTAGAAAGTGACAACTTGCATGCTACTATTGAAAAAAACCGGACAGTGACAACTTGCATGCTACTATTGAAATGAACCGGACAGTGAAAACTTGCATGTTACTATTGAAATGAACCGGACAGTGACAACTTGCATGTTACTATTAAAATAAACCAGACAGTGACAACTTGCATGCTTCTATTGAAATAAACCAGACAGTGACAACTTGCATGCTACTATTGAAATGAACCAGACAGTGACAACTTGCATGCTACTATTGAAATGAACCAGACAGTGACCAATTGCATGCTACTGTTAAAATGAACCAGATAGTGACAACTTGTATGCTACTATTGAAATGAACCTGACAGTGACAACTTGCATGCTACTATTGAAATAAACAAGACAGTGACAACTTGCATGCTTCTGATGAAATTAACTAGACAGTGACAACTAGAATGCTACTATTGAAAAAAACCGGACAGTGACAACTTGCATGCTACTATTGAAATAAACTAGACAGTGACAACTTTCATGCTTCTTATGAAATAAACTAGACAGTGAAAACTTGCATGCTTCTATTGAAATGAACTAGACAGTGACAACATGCATGCTTCTATTGAAATGAACATGACAGTGACAACTTGAAGGCTTCTATTAAAATGAAATAGACAGTGACAACTTGCATGCTTCTATTGAAATAAACTAGACAGTGACAACTTGCATGCTTCTATTGAAATAAACCAGACAGTGACAGCTTGCATGCTACTATTGAAATTAACTAGACAGTGACAACTTGCAAGCTTCTATTGAAATGAACTAGACAGTGACAACTTGCATGCTTGTTTTAAAATAAACTAGACAGTGACAACTTGCATGCTTCTATTGAAATGAACTAGACATTGACAATTTGCATGCTTCTATTGAAATGAACTAGAAAGTGATAACTTGCATGCTTCTATTGAAATGAACTAGACAGTGACAACTTGCATGCTTCCATTGAAATAAACTAGACATTGACAACTTTCATGCTTGTATTCAAATGAACTAGAAAGTGACAACTTGCATGCTTCTATTGAAATGAACTAGACAGTGAAAACTTTCATGCTTGTATTCAAATGAACTAGAAAGTGACAACTTGCATGCTTCTATTGAAATGAACTAGACAGTGAAAACTTGCATGCTTCTATTAAAATGAACTAGAAAGTGACAACTTGCATGCTTCTATTAAAATAAACTAGACAATGACAACTTGCATGCTTCTATTGTAATGAGCTAGACAGTGACAACTTGCATGCTACTATTAAAATGAACTAGAAAGTAACAACTTGCATGCTTCTATTTAAATGAACCAAAAAATGACAACTTGTATGCTTCTATTAAAATGAACTAGACCATGACAACTTGCGTACTTCTATTGAAATAAACTAGACAGTGACAACTTGCATGCTTCTATTGAAATAAACTAGACAGTGACAACTTGCATGCTTCTATTAAAATGAACTAGACAGTGACAACTTGCTTGCTTCTATTGAAATAAACTAGACAGTGACAACTTGCATGCTTCTATTGAAATAAACTAGACAGTGACAACTTGCATGCTTCTATTGAAATAAACAAACAGTGACAACTTGCATGCTTCTATTGAAATGAACTAGACAGTGACAACTTGCATGCTACTATTGAAAAAAACTAGACAGTTACAACTTGCATGCTTTTATTGAAATGAACTAGACAGTGAAAACTTGCATGCTTCTATTTAAATGAACTAGACAGTGACAACTTGCATGCTACTATTGAAAAAAACCGGACAGTGACAACTTGCATGCTACTATTGAAATGAACCGGACAGTGACAACTTGCATGTTACTATTGAAATGAACCGGACAGTGACAACTTGCACGTTACTATTGAAATGAATCGGACAGTGACAACTTGCATGCTTCTATTGAAATGAACTAGACAGTGACAACTTGCAAGCTTCTATTGAATAGAACTAGACAGTGACAACTTGCATGCTTCTATTGAAATGAACTAGACAGTGACAACTTGCATGCTTCTATTGAAAAAAAAAGACAGTGACAACTTGCATGCTTCTATTAAAATGAACTAGACAGTGACAACTTTCATGCTTGTATTCAAATAAACTAGAAAGTGACAACTTGCATGCTACTATTGAAATGAACCGGACAGTGACAACTTGCATGTTACTATTGAAATGAACCGGACAGTGACAACTTGCATGTTACTATTGAAATAAACAAGACAGTGACAACTTGCATGCTTCTATTGAAATGAACCAGACAGGGACAACTTGCATGCTACTATTGAAATGAACCAGACAGTGACAACTTGCATGCTACTATTGAAATGAACCAGACAGTGACCAATTGCATGCTACTGTTAAAATGAACCAGATAGTGACAACTTGTATGCTACTATTGAAATGAACCTGACAGTGACAACTTGCATGGTACTATTGAAATGAACAAGACAGTGACAACTTGCATGCTTCTGATGAAATTAACTAGACAGTGACAACTAGAATGCTACTTCTGAAAAAAACCGGACAGTGACAACTTGCATGCTACTATTGAAATAAACTAGACAGTGAAAACTTGCATGCTTCTATTGAAATGAACTAGACAGTGACAACATGCATGCTTCTATTGAAATGAACATGACAGTGACAACTTGAAGGCTTCTATTAAAATGAAAAAAAAAATGACAACTTGCATGCTTCTATTTAAATAAACTAGACAGTGACAACTTGCATGCTTCTATTGAAATAAACCAGACAGTGACAGCTTGCATGCTACTATTGAAATTAACTAGACAGTGACAACTTGCAAGCTTCTATTGAAATGAACTAGACAGTGACAACTTGCATGCTTCTTTTAAAATAAACTAGACAGTGACAACTTGCATGCTTCTATTGAAATGAACTAGACATTGACAATTTGCATGCTTCTATTGAAATGAACTAGAAAGTGATAACTTGCATGCTTCTATTGAAATGAACTAGACAGTGACAACTTGCATGCTTCCATTGAAATAAACTAGACATTGACAACTTTCATGCTTGTATTCAAATGAACTAGAAAGTGACAACTTGCATGCTTCTATTGAAATGAACTAGACAGTGAAAACTTTCATGCTTGTATTCAAATGAACTAGAAAGTGACAACTTGCATGCTTCTATTGAAATGAACTAGACAGTGAAAACTTGCATGCTTCTATTAAAATGAACTAGAAAGTGACAACTTGCATGCTTCTATTAAAATAAACTAGACAATGACAACTTGCATGCTTCTATTGCAATGAGCTAGACAGTGACAACTTGCATGCTACTATTAAAATGAACTAGAAAGTAACAACTTGCATGCTTCTATTTAAATGAACCAAAAAATGACAACTTGCATGCTTCTATTAAAATGAACTAGACAGTGACAACTTGCGTGCTTCTATTGAAATAAACTAGACAGTGACAACTTGCATGCTTCTATTGAAATAAACTAGACAGTGACAACTTGAATGCTTCTATTGAAATAAACAAGACAGTGACGACTTGCATGCTTGTATTGAAATGAACTAGACAGTGACAACTTGCATGCTACTATTGAAAAAAAATAGACAGTTACAACTTGCATGCTTTTATTGAAATGAACTAGACAGTGAAAACTTGCATGCTTCTATTTAAATGAACCAAACAAAAAAACTTGCATGTTTCTATTAAAAGGAACTAGACAGTGACAACTTGCGTGCTTCTATTGAAATGAACTAAACAGTGACAACTTGCATGCTTCTATTGAAATGAACTAGACAGTGACAAATTGCATGCGTTTATTCAAATAAACAAGACAGTGACAACTTGCATGATACTATTGAAATGAACCAGACAGTGACAACTAGCATGCTTCTATTGAAATGAACCAGACAGTGACAACTTGCATGCTTCTATTGAAATAAACCAGACAGTGACAACTTCCATGCTACTATTGAAAAAAAACAGACAGTGACAACTTGCATGCTACTATTGAAATGAACCAGACAGTGACAACTTGCATGCTTCTATTAAAATTAACTAGACAGTGACAACTTGCATGCTACTATTGAAAAAAACGGACAGTGACAACTTGCATGCTACTATTGAAATGAACTAGACAGTGACAACTTGCATGCTTCTATTGAAATGAACTAGACAGTGACAACTTGCATGCTTCTATTGAAATGAACTAGACAGTGACAACATGCATGCTTCTATTGAAATGAACTAGACATTAACAACTTGCATGCTTCTATTGAAATGAACTAGACAGTGACAACTTGCATGCTTCCATTGAAATGAACTAGACATTAACAACTTGCATGCTTCTATTTAAATGAACTAGACAGTGACTACTTGCATGCTACTATTGAAAAAAACCGGACAGTGACAACTTGCATGCTACTATTCAAATGAACCGGACAGTGACAACTTGCATGTTACTATTGAAATGAACCGGACAGTGAAAACTTGCATGTTACTATTGAAATGAACCGGACAGTGAATACTTGCATGCTACTATTGAAATGAACCAGACAGTGACCAATTGCATGCTACTGTTGAAATGAACCAGACAGTGACTAATTGCATGCTACTGTTAAAATGAACCAGATAGTGACAACTTGCATGCTACTATTGAAATGAACCAGACAGTGACAACTTGTATGCTACTTTTGAAATAAACCAGATAGTGAAAACTTGCATGCTACTATTGAAATGAACCAGACAGTGACAACTTGCATGCTACTATTGAAATAACCCAGACTGACATCTTGCATGCTTCTATTGAAATGAACTAGAAAGTGACAGCTTGCATGCTACTATTAAAATGAACTAGACAGTGACAACTTGCAAGCTTATATGAAAATGAAATAGACAGTGACAACTTGCATGCTTCTATTGAAATAAACTAGACAGTGACAACTTGCATGCTTCTATTGAAATGAACTAGACATTGACAACTTGCATGCTTCTATTGAAATGAACTAGACAGTGACAACTTGCATGCTTCTATTGAAATGAACTAGACAGTGACAACTTGCATGCTACTATTGAAAAAAAACGGAAACGACAACTTGCATGCTACTATTTAAATAAACCGGACAGTGACAACTTGCATGTTACTATTTAAAAGAAAGGGACAGTGACAACTTGCATGCTTCTATTGAAATGAACCAGAAAGTGACAACTTGCATGCTACTATTGAAATAACCCAGACAGTGACATCTTGCATGCTTCTTATGAAATGAACTAGAAAGTGACAGCTTGCATGCTACTATTAAAATGAACTAGACAGTGACAACTTGCAAGCTTCTATTAAAATGAGATAGACAGTGACAACTTGCATGCTTCTATTGAAATAAACTAGACAGTGACAACTTGCATGCTTCTATTGAAATGAACTAGACATTGACAACTTGCATGCTTCTATTGAAATGAACTAGACCGTGACAACTTGCATGCTTTATTGAAATGAACTAGACAGTGACAACTTGCATGCTACTATTGAAAAAAACCGGACAGTGACAACTTGCATGCTACTATTGAAATGAACCGGACAGTGACAACTTGCATGTTACTATTGAAATGAACCGGACAGTGACAACTTGCATGCTTCTATTGAAATAAACTAGACAGTGACAACATGCATGCTTCTATTGAAATGAACATGACAGTGACAACTTGAAGGCTTCTATTAAAATGAAATAGACAGTGACAACTTGCATGATACTATTGAAATGAACCAGACAGTGACAACTAGCATGCTTCTATTGAAATGAACCAGACAGTGACAACTTGCATGCTTCTATTGAAATAAACCAGACAGTGACAACTTCCATGCTACTATTGAAAAAAAACAGACAGTGACAACTTGCATGCTACTATTGAAATGAACCAGACAGTGACAACTTGCATGCTTCTATTAAAATTAACTAGACAGTGACAACTTGCATGCTACTATTGAAAAAAACGGACAGTGACAACTTGCATGCTACTATTGAAATGAACTAGACAGTGACAACTTGCATGCTTCTATTGAAATGAACTAGACAGTGACAACTTGCATGCTTCTATTGAAATGAACTAGACAGTGACAACATGCATGTTTCTATTGAAATGAACTAGACATTAACAACTTGCATGCTTCTATTGAAATGAACTAGACAGTGACAACTTGCATGCTTCCATTGAAATGAACTAGACATTAACAACTTGCATGCTTCTATTTAAATGAACTAGACAGTGACTACTTGCATGCTACTATTGAAAAAAACCGGACAGTGACAACTTGCATGCTACTATTCAAATGAACCGGACAGTGACAACTTGCATGTTACTATTGAAATGATTCAGACAGTGACAACTTGCATGCTACTTTTGAAATAAACCAGACAGTGAAAACTTGCATGCTACTATTGAAGTGAACCAGACAGTTACAACTTGCATGCTACTATTGAAATAACCCAGACAGTGACATCTTGCATGCTTCTTATGAAATGAACTAGAAAGTGACAGCTTGCATGCTACTATTAAAATGAACTAGACAGTGACAACTTGCAAGCTTCTATTAAAATGAGATAGACAGTGACAACTTGCATGCTTCTATTGAAATAAACTAGACAGTGACAACTTGCATGCTTCTATTGAAATGAACTAGACATTGACAACTTGCATGCTTCTATTGAAATGAACTAGACCGTGACAACTTGCATGCTTTATTGAAATGAACTAGACAGTGACAACTTGCATGCTACTATTGAAAAAAACCGGACAGTGACAACTTGCATGCTACTATTGAAATGAACCGGACAGTGAAAACTTGCATGCTTCTATTAAAATGAACTAGACAGTGACAACATGCATGCTTCTATTGAAATGAACATGACAGTGACAACTTGAAGGCTTCTATTAAAATGAAATAGACAGTGACAACTTGCATGCTTCTATTGAAATAAACTAGACAGTGACAACTTGCAAGCTTCTATTGAAATAAACAAGACAGTGACGACTTGCATGCTTCTATTGAAATGAACTAGATAGTGACAACTTGCATGCTACTATTCAAATGAACTAGACAGTGACAACTTGCATGCTTTTTTTGAAATAAACTAGACAGTGAAAACTTGCATGCTTCTATTTAAATGAACCAAACAAAGACAACTTGCATGTTTCTATTATAAAGGAACTAGACAGTGACAACTTGCGTGCTTCTATTAAAATGAACTAGACAGTGACAACTTGCATGCTTTTATTGAAATTAACTAGACAGTGACAGCAGGCATTCTTTTTATTCAAATAAACAAGACAGTGACAACTTGCATGATACTTTTGAAATGAACAAGACAGTGACAACTTGCATGCTTCTATTGAAATGTACCAGACAGTGACAACTTGCATGCTTCTTTTGAAATGAACAGGACAGTGAATACTTGCATGCTTCTATTGAAATGTACCAGACAGTGACAACTTGCATGCTTCTTTTGAAATGAACCAGACAGTGACAACTTGCGTACTTCTATTGAAATGAACTAGACAGTGACAACTTGCATGTTTCTATTAAAAGGAACTAGACAGTGACAACTTGCGTACTTCTATTAAAATGAACTAGACAGTGACAACTTGCATGCTTCTATTGAAATGAACTAGACAGTGACAACTTGCATGCTATTTTTAAAATAAACCAGATAGTGACAACGTGCATGGTACTATTGAAATGAACCAGACAGTGAAAACTTGCATGCTACTATTGAAATGAACCAGACAGTGACAACTTGCATGCTACTATTGAAATGAACCAGACAGTGACATCTTGCATGCTTCAATTAAAATGAGCTAGACTGTGACAACTTGCATGCTACTATTAAAATGAACTAGACAGTGACAACTTGCATGCTTCTATTGAAATGAACCAGACAGTGACAGCTTGCATGCTACTATTAAAATTAACTAGACAGTGACAACTTGCAAGCTTCTATTGAAATGAACTAGACAGTGAAAACTTGCATGCTTCTTTTAAAATGAACTAGACAGTGACAACTTGCATGCTTCTATTGAAATGAACTAGACATTGACAATTTGCAAGCTTCTATTGAAATGAACTAGAAAGTGATAACTTGCATCCTTCTATTAAAATGAACTAGACAGTGACAACTTGCATGCTTCCATTGAAATAAACTAGACATTGACAACTTACATGCTTCTATTTAAATGAACTAGACAGTGACAATTTGCATGCTACTATTGAAATGAACTAGACAGCGACAACTTGCATGCTTCTATTGAAATGAACTAGACAGTGACAACATGCATGCTTCTATTGAAATGAACTAGACAGTATCAACTTGCATGCTTCTATTGAAATGAACTAGACAGTGACAACTTGCATGCTTCCATTGAAATGAACTAGACATTGACAACTTGCATGCTTCTATTTAAATGAACTAGACAGTGACAACTTGCATGCTACTATTGAAAAAAACCGGACAGTGACAACTTGCATGCTACTATTGAAATGAACCGGACAGTGACAACTTGCATGTTACTATTGAAATGAACCGGACAGTGACAACTTGCATGTTACTATTGAAATGAATCGGACAGTGACAACTTGCATGCTTCTATTGAAATGAACTAGACAGTGACAACTTGCAAGCTTCTATTGAAATGAACTAGACAGTGACAACTTGAATGCTTCTATTGAAATGAACTAGACAGTGACAACTTGCATGCTTCTATTGAAAAAAAAAAGACAGTGAAAACTTGCATGCTTCTATTGAAATGAACTAGACAGTGACAACATGCATACTTCTATTGAAATGAACATGACAGTGACAACTTGAAGGCTTCTATTAAAATGAAATAGACAGTGACAACTTGCATGCTTCTATTAAAATAAACTAGACAGTGACAACTTGCATGCTTCTATTGAAATGAACCAGACAGTGACAGCTTGCATGCTACTATTGAAATTAACTAGACAGTGACAACTTGCAAGCTTCTATTTAAATGAACTAGACAGTGACAACTTGCATGCTTCTTTTAAAATAAACTAGACAGTGACAACTTGTATGCTTATATTGAAATGAACTAGACATTGACAATTTGCATGCTTCTATTGCAATGAACTAGAAAGTGATAACTTGCATGCTTCTATTGCAATGAATTAGACAGTGACAACTTGCATGCTTCCATTGAAATAAACTAAACATTGACAACTTGCATGCTTCTATTTAAATGAACTAGACAGTGACAATTTGCATGCTACTATTGAAATGAACTAGACAGTGAAAACTTGCATGCTTCTATTTAATAGAACCAAACAATGACAACTTGCATGCTTCTTTTAAAATGAACCAGACAGTTACAACTTGCGTGCTACTATTGAAATGAACTAGACAGTGATAACTTGCATGCTTCTATTTAAATGAACTAGATTGTGACAACTTGCTCGCTTCTATTGAAATAAACTAGACAGTGACAACATGCATGTTTCTATTGAAATGAACTAGACAGTATCAACTTGCATGCTTCTATTGAAATGAACTAGACAGTGACAACTTGCATGCTTCCATTGAAATGAACTAGACATTGACAACTTGCATGCTTCTATTTAAATGAACTAGACAGTGACAACTTGGATGCTACTATTGAAAAAAACCGGACAGTGACAACTTGCATGCTACTATTGAAATGAACCGGACAGTGACAACTTGCATGTTACTATTGAAATGAACCGGACAGTGACAACTTGCATGTTACTATTGAAATGATCCGGACAGTGACAACTTGCATGTTACTATTGAAATGATCCGGACAGTGACAACTTGCAAGCTTCTATTGAAATGAACTAGACAGTGACAACTTGCATGCTTCTATTGAATAGAACTAGACAGTGACAACTTGCATGCTTCTATTGAAAAAAAAAAGACAGTGACAACTTGCATGCTTCTATTAAAATGAACTAGACGGTGACAACTTTTATGCTTGTATTCAAATGAACTAGAAAGTGACAACTTGCATGCTTCTATTGAAATGAACTAGACAAGGAAAACTTGCATGCTTCTATTAAAATGACCTAGAAAGTGACAACTTGCATGCTTCTATTAAAATAAACTAGACAATAACAACTTGCATGCTTCTATTGAAATGAGCTAGACAGTGACAACTTGCATGCTACTATTAAAATGAACTAGAAAGTAACAACTTGCATGCTTTTATTGAAATGAAGCAAAAAATGACAACTTGCATGCTTCTATTGAAATAAACTAGACAGTGACAACTTGCATGCTTCTATTGAAATAAACAAGACATTGACGACTTGCATGCTTCTATTGAAATGAACTAGACAGTGACAACTTGCATGCTACTATTGAAATGAACTAGACAGTTACAACTTGCATGCTTTTATTGAAATGAACTAGACAGTGAAAACTTGCATGCTTCTATTTAAATGAACCATACAAAAAAACTTGCATGTTTCTATTAAAAGGAACTAGACAGTGACAACTTGCGTGCTTCTATTGAAATGAACTAGACAGTGACAACTTGCATGCTTCTATTGAAATGAACTAGACAGTGACAACTTGCATGCTTTTATTCAAATAAACAAGACAGTGACAACTTGCATGATACTATTGAAATGAACCAGACAGTGACAACTAGCATTGCTTCTATAGAAATGAACCAGACAGTGACAACTTGCATGCTTCTATTGAAATGAACCAGACAGTGACAACTTGCATGCTACTATTGAAAAAAAACAGACAGTGACAACTTGCATGCTACTATTGAAATGAACCAGACATTGACAACTTGCATGCGTCTATTGAAAAAAAAAAGACAGTGACAACTTGCATGCTTCTATTAAAATGAACTAGACAGTGACAACTTTCATGCTTGTATTCAAATGAACTAGAAAGTGACAACTTGCATGCTACTATTGAAAAAAAACGGACAGTGACAACTTGCATGCTACTATTGAAATGAACCGGACAGTGACAACTTGCATGTTATTTTTGAAATGAACCGGACAGTGACAACTTGCATGTTACTATTGAAATAAACCAGACAGTGACAACTTGCATGCTTCTATTGAAATGAACTAGACAGTGACAACTTGCATGCTACTATTGAAATGAACCAGACAGTGACAATTTGCATGCTTCTATTGAAATGAACTAGAAAGTGATAACTTGCATGCTTCTATTGAAATGAACTAGACAGTGACAACTTGCATGCTTCCATTGAAATAAACTAGACATTGACAACTTGCATGCTTCTATTTAAATGAACTAGACAGTGACAATTTGCATGCTACTATTGAAATGAACTAGACAGTGAAATCTTGCATGCTTCTATTTAAATGAACTAGACAGTGACAATTTGCATGCTTCTTTTAAAATGAACCAGACAGTTTCAACTTGTGTGATACTATTGAAATAAACTAGACAGTGATAACTTGCATGCTTCTATTGAAATGAACTAGACAGTGACAACTTGCATGCTTCTATTGAAATGAACTAGACAGTGACAACATGCATGCTTCTATTGAAATGAACTAGACAGTATCAACTTGCATGCTTCTATTTAAATGAACTAGACAGTGACAACTTGCATGCTTCCATTGAAATGAACTAGACATTGAAAACTTGCATGCTTCTATTTAAATGAACTAGACAGTGACAACTTGCATGCTACTATTTAAAAAAACCGGACAGTGACAACTTGCATGCTTCTATTAAAATGAACTAGACAGTGACAACTTTCATGCTTGTATTCAAATGAACTAGAAAGTGACAACTTGCATGCTACTATTGAAAAAAACCGGACAGTGACAACTTGCATGCTACTATTGAAAAAAACCGGACAGTGACAACTTGCATGTTACTATTGAAATGAACCGGACAGTGACAACTTGCATGTTACTATTGAAATAAACCAGACAGTGACAACTTGCATGTTTCTATATAAATGAACCAGACAGTGACAACTTGCATGCTACTATTGAAATGAACCAGACAGTGACAACTTGCATGCTACTATTGAAATGAACCAGACAGTGACCAATTGCATGCTACTGTTAAAATGAACCAGATAGTGACAACTTGTATGCTACTATTGAAATGAACCTGACAGTGACAACTTGCATGCTACTATTGAAATGAACAAGACAGTGACAACTTGCATGCTTCTGATGAAATTAACTAGACAGTGACAACTAGAATGCTACTATTGAAAAAAACCGGACAGTGACAACTTGCATGCTACTATTGAAATAAACTAGACAGTGACAACTTTCATGCTTCTATTGAAATAAACTAGACAGTCAAAACTTGCATGCTTCTATTGAAATGAACTAGACAGTGACAACATGCATGCTTCTATTGAAATGAACATGACAGTGACAACTTGAAGGCTTCTATTAAAATGAAATAGACAGTGACAACTTGCATGCTTCTATTGAAATAAACTAGACAGTGACAACTTGCATGCTTCTATTGAAATAAACAAGACAGTGACAGCTTGCATGCTACTATTGAAATTAACTAGACAGTGACAACTTGCAAGCTTCTATTGAAATGAACTAGACAGTGACAACTTGCATGCTTCTTTTAAAATAAACTAGACAGTGACAACTTGCATGCTTCTATTGAAATGAACTAGACATTGACAATTTGCATGCTTCTATTGAAATGAACTACAAAGTGATAACTTGCATGCTTTCAATTGAAATGAACTAGACAGTGACAACTTGCATGCTTCCATTGAAATAAACTAGACATTGACATTTTTCATGCTTGTATTCAAATGAACTAGAATGTGACAACTTGCATGCTTCTATTGAAATGAACTAGACAGTGAAAACTTTCATGCTTGTATTCAAATGAACTAGAAAGTGACAACTTGCATGCTTCTATTGAAATGAACTAGACAGTGAAAACTTGCATGCTTCTATTAAAATGAACTAGAAAGTGACAACTTGCATGCTTCTATTAAAATAAACTAGACAATGACAACTTGCATGCTTCTATTAAAATAAACTAGAAAGTGACAACTTGCATGCTTCTATTAAAATAAACTAGACAATGACAACTTGCATGCTTCTATTGTAATGAGCTAGACAGTGACAACTTGCATGCTACTATTAAAATGAACTAGAAAGTAAAAACTTGCATGCTTCTATTTTAATGAACCAAAAAATGACAATTTGCATGCTTCTATTGAAATGAACTAGACAGTGACAACTTGCGTGCTTCTATTGAAATGAACCAGACTGTGACAACTTGCATGCTTCCATTGAAATAAACTAGACATTGACAACTTTCATGCTTGTATTCAAATGAACTAGAAAGTGACAACTTGCATGCTTCTATTGAAATGAACTAGACAGTGAAAACTTTCATGCTTGTATTCAAATGAACTAGAAAGTGACAACTTGCATGCTTCTATTGAAATGAACTAGACAGTGAAAACTTGCATGCTTCTATTAAAATGAACTAGAAAGTGACAACTTGCATGCTTCTATTAAAATAAACTAGACAATGACAACTTGCATGCTTCTATTAAAATGAACTAGAAAGTGACAACTTGCATGCTTCTATTAAAATAAACTAGACAATGACAACTTGCATGCTTCTTTTGTAATGATCTAGACAGTGACAACTTGCATGCTACTATTAAAATGAACTAGAAAGTAACAACTTGCATGCTTCTATTTAAATGAACCAAAAAATGACAACTTGCATGCTTCTATTAAAATGAACTAGACAGTGACAACTTGCGTGCTTCTATTGAAATAAACTAGACAGTGACAACTTGCATGCTTCTATTGAAATAAACTAGACAGTGACAACTTGCATGCTTCTATTGAAATAAACAAGACAGTGACGACTTGCATGCTTCTATTGAAATGAACTAGACAGTGACAACTTGCATGCTACTATTGAAATAAACTAGACAGTTACAACTTGCATGCTTTTATTGAAATGAACTAGACAGTGAAAACTTGCATGCTTCTATTTAAATGAACCAAACAAAAAAACTTGCATGTTTCTATTAAAAGGAACTAGACAGTGACAACTTGCGTGCTTCTATTGAAATGAACTAGACAGTGACAACTTGCATGCTTCTATTGAAATGAACTAGACAGTGACAAATTGCATGCGTTTATTCAAATAAACAAGACAGTGACAACTTGCATGATACTATTGAAATGAACCAGACAGTGACAACTAGCATGCTTCTATTGAAATGAACCAGACAGTGACAACTTGCATGCTTCTATTGAAATAAACCAGACAGTGACAACTTGCATGCTACTATTGAAAAAAAACAGACAGTGACAACTTGCATGCTACTATTGAAATGAACCAGACAGTGACAACTTGCATGCTTCTATTAAAATTAACTAGACAGTGACAACTTGCATGCTACTATTAAAAAAAACGGACAGTGACAACTTGCATGCTACTATTGAAATGAACTAGACAGTGACAACTTGCATGCTTCTATTGAAATAAACTAGGCAGTGATAACTTGCATGCTTCTATTGAAATGAACTAGACAGTGACAACTTGCATGCTTCTATTGAAATGAACTAGACAGTGACAACATGCATGCTTCTATTGAAATGAACTAGACATTAACAACTTGCATGCTTCTATTGAAATGAACTAGACAGTGACAACTTGCATGCTTCCATTGAAATGAACTAGACATTGACAACTTGCATGCTTCTATTTAAATGAACTAGACAGTGACAACTTGCATGCTACTATTGAAAAAAACCGGACAGTGACAACTTGCATGCTACTATTTAAATGAACCGGACAGTGACAACTTGCATGTTACTATTGAAATGAACCGGACAGTGAAAACTTGCATGTTACTATTGAAATGAACCGGACAGTAACAACTTGCATGCTTCTATTGAAATGAACCAGACAGTGAAAACTTGCATGCTACTATTGAAATGAACCAGACAGTGAATACTTGCATGCTACTATTGAAATGAACCAGACAGTGACCAATTGCATGCTACTGTTGAAATGAACCAGACAGTGACTAATTGCATGCTACTGTTAAAATGAACCAGATAGTGACAACTTGCATGCTACTATTGAAATGAACCAGACAGTGACAACTTGCATGCTACTTTTGAAATAAACCAGACAGTGAAAACTTGCATGCTACTATTGAAATGAACCAGACAGTGACAACTTGCATGCTTCTATTGAAATAACCCAGACTGACATCTTGCATGCTTCTATTGAAATGAACTAGAAAGTGACAGCTTGCATGCTACTATTAAAATGAACTAGACAGTGACAACTTGCAAGCTTATATTAAAATGAAATAGACAGTGACAACTTGCATGCTTCTATTGAAATAAACTAGACAGTGACAACTTGCATGCTTCTATTGAAATGAACTAGACATTGAAAACTTGCATGCTTCTATTGAAATGAACTAGACAGTGACAACTTGCATGCTTCTATTGAAATGAACTAGACAGTGACAACTTGCATGCTACTATTGAAAAAAACCGGACACGACAACTTGCATGCTACTATTTAAATAAACCGGACAGTGACAACTTGCATGTTACTATTGAAATGAAAGGGACAGTGACAACTTGCATGCTTCTATTGAAATGAACCAGAAAGTGAAAACTTGCATGCTACTATTGAAATGAACCAGACAGTGAATACTTGCATGCTACTATTGAAATGAACCAGACAGTGACCAATTGCATGCTACTGTTGAAATGAACCAGACAGTGACTAATTGCATGCTACTGTTAAAATGAACCAGATAGTGACAACTTGCATGCTACTATTGAAATGATTCAGACAGTGACAACTTGCATGCTACTTTTGAAATAAACCAGACAGTGAAAACTTGCATGCTACTATTGAAATGAACCGGACAGTGACAACTTGCATGCTACTATTGAAATAACCCAGACAGTCACATCTTGCATGCTTTTTATGAAATGAACTAGAAAGTGACAGCTTGCATGCTACTATTAAAATGAACTAGACAGTGACAACTTGCAAGCTTCTATTAAAATGAGATAGACAGTGACAACTTGCATGCTTCTATTGAAATAAACTAGACAGTGACAACTTGCATGCTTGTATTGAAATGAACTAGACATTGACAACTTGCATGCTTCTATTAAAATGAACTAGACCGTGACAACTTGCATGCTTCTATTTAAATGAACTAGACAGTGACAACTTGCATGCTACTATTGAAAAAAACCGGACAGTGACAACTTGCATGCTACTATTGAAATGAACCGGACAGTGACAACTTGCATGTTACTATTGAAATGAACCAGACAGTGACAACTTGCATGTTACTATTGAAATAAACCAGACAGTGACAACTTGAATGCTTCTATCGAAATGAACCAGACAAAGACAACTTGCATGCTACTATTGAAATGAACCAGACAGTGAGAACTTGCATGCTACTATTGAAATGAACCAGACAGTGACCAATTGCATGCTACTGTTAAAATGAACCAGATAGTGACAACTTGTATGCTACTATTGAAATGAACCTGACAGTGACAACTTGCATGCTACTATTGAAATGAACAAGACAGTGACAACTTGCATGCTTCTGATGAAATTAACTAGACAGTGACAACTTTCATGCTTCTATTGAAATAAACTAGACAGTGAAAACTTGCATGCTTCTATTGAAATGAACTAGACAGTGACAACATGCATGCTTCTATTGAAATGAACATGACAGTGACAACTTGAAGGCTTCTATTAAAATGAAAAATAAAGTGACAACTTGCATGCTTCTATTGAAATAAACTAGACAGTGACAACTTGCATGCTTCTATTGAAATAAACAAGACAGTGACGACTTGCATGCTTCTATTGAAATGAACTAGATAGTGAAAACTTGCATGCTTCTATTCAAATGAACTAGACAGTGACAACTTGCATGCTTTTTTTGAAATGAACTAGACAGTGAAAACTTGCATGCTTCTATTTAAATGAACCAAACAAAGACAACTTGCATGTTTCTATTATAAAGGAACTAGACAGTGACAACTTGCGTGCTTCTATTAAAATGAACTAGACAGTGACAACTTGCATGCTTCTATTGAAATTAACTAGACAGTGACAGCATGAATGCTTTTATTCAAATAAACAAGACAGTGAAAACTTGCATGATACTATTGAAATGAACAAGACAGTGACAACTTGCATGCTTCTATTGAAATGTACCAGACAGTGACAACTTGCATGCTTCTTTTGAAATGAACCAGACAGTGAATACTTGCATGCTTCTATTGAAATGTACCAGACAGTGACAACTTGCATGCTTCTTTTGAAATGAACCAGACAGTGACAACTTGCGTACTTCTATTGAAATGAACTAGACAGTGACAACTTGCATGTTTCTATTAAAAGGAACTAGACAGTGACAACTTGCGTACATCTATTGAAATGAACTAGACAGTGACAACTTGCATGCTATTTTTAAAATAAACCAGATAGTGACAACGTGCATGCTACTATTGAAATGAACCAGACAGTGACAACTTGCATGCTACTATTGAAATGAACCAGACAGTGAAAACTTGCATGCTACTATTGAAATGAACCAGACAGTGACATCTTGCATGCTGCAATTAAAATGAGCTAGACTGTGACAACTTGCATGCTACTATTAAAATGAACTAGACAGTGACAACTTGCATGCTTCTATTGAAATGAACCAGACAGTGACAGCTTGCATGCTACTATTGAAATTAACTAGACAGTGACAACTTGCAAGCTTCTATCTAAATGAACTAGACATTGACAATTTGCAAGCTTCTATTGAAATGAACTAGAAAGTGATAACTTGCATGCTTCTATTGAAATGAACAAGACAGTGACAACTTGCATGCTTCTCTTGAAAAAAAAAAGACAGTGAAAACTTGCATGCTTCTATTGAAATGAACTAGACAGTGACAACATGCATACTTCTATTGAAATGAACATGACAGTGACAACTTGAAGGCTTCTATTAAAATGAAATTGACATTGACAACTTGCATGCTTCTATTGAAAAAAAAAAGACAGTGACAACTTGCATGCTTCTATGAAAATGAACAAGACAGTGACAACTTTCATGCTTGTATTCAAATGAACTAGAAAGTGACAACTTGCATGCTACTATTGAAATAAACCGGAAAGTGACAACTTGCATGCTTCTATTGAAATAAACTAGACAGTGACAACTTGCATGCTTCTATTGAAATGAACCAGACAGTGACAGCTTGCATGCTACTATTGAAATTAACTTGACAGTGACAACTTGCAAGCTTCTATTTAAATGAACTAGACAGTGACAACTTGCATGCTTCTTTTAAAATAAACTAGACAGTGACAACTTGCATGCTTCTATTGAAATGGACTAGACATTGACAATTTGCATGCTTCTATTGCAATGAACTAGAAAGTGATAACTTGCATGCTTCTATTGAAATGAACTAGACAGTGACAACTTGCATGCTTCCATTGAAATAAACTAGACATTTACAACTTGCATGCTTCTATTTAAATGAACTAGACAGTGACAATTTGCATGCTACTATTGAAATGAACTAGACAGTGAAAACTTGCATGCTTCTATTTAAATGAACTAGACAGTGACAACTTGCATGCTTCCATTGAAATAAACTAGACATTGACAACTTGCATGCTTCTATTTAAATGAACTAGACCGTGACAACTTGCATGCTTCTATTGAAATGAACTAGACAGTGACAACTTGCATGCTTCCATTGAAATAAACTAGACATTGACAACTTGCATGCTTCTATTTAAATGAACTAGACAGTGACAATTTGCATGCTACTATTGAAATGAACTAGACAGTGAAAACTTGCATGCTTCTATTTAAATGAACCAAACAATTACAACTTGCATGCTTCTTTTAAAATGAACCAGACAGTTACAACTTGCGTGCTACTATTGATATGAACTAGACAGTGACAACTTGCATGCTTCTATTGAAATGAACTAGACAGTGACAACATGCATGTTTCTATTGAAATGAACTAGACAGTATCAACTTGCATGCTTCTATTGAAATGAACTAGACAGTGACAACTTGCATGCTTCCATTGAAATGAACTAGACATTGACAACTTGCATGCTTCTATTTAAATGAACTAGACAGTGACAACTTGGATGCTACTATTGAAAAAAACCGGACAATGACAACTTGCATGCTACTATTGAAATGAACCGGACAGTGACAACTTGCATGTTACTATTGAAATGAACCGGACAGTGACAACTTGCATGTTACTATTGAAATGATCCGGACAGTGACAACTTGCATGCTTCTATTGAAATGAACTAGACAGTGACAACTTGCAAGCTTGTATTGAAATGAACTAGACAGTGACAACTTGCATGCTTCTATTGAATAGAACTAGACAGTGACAACTTGCATGCTTCTATTGAAAAAAAAAAGACAGTGACAACTTGCATGCTTCTATTGAAATGAACTAGACGGTGACAACTTTCATGCTTGTATTCAAATGAACTAGAAAGTGACAACTTGCATGCTTCTATTGAAATGAACTAGACAGTGACAACTTGCATGCTTCTATTAAAATGAACTAGAAAGTAACAACTTGCATGCTTCTATTAAAATAAACTAGACAATAACAACTTGCATGCTTCTATTGAAATGAGCTAGACAGTGACAACTTGCATGCTACTATTAAAATGAACTAGAAAGTAACAACTTGCATGCTTCTATTGAAATGAACCAAAAAAGGACAACTTGCATGCTTCTATTGAAATAAACTAGACAGTGACAACTTGCATGCTTCTATTGAAATAAACAAGACATTGACGACTTGCATGCTTCTATTGAAATGAACTAGACAGTGACAACTTGCATGCTACTATTGAAATGAACTAGACAGTTACAACTTGCTTGCTTTTATTGAAATGAACTAGACAGTGAAAACTTGCATGCTTCTATTTAAATGAACCAAACAAAAAAACTTGCATGTTTCTATTAAAAGGAACTAGACAGTGAAAACTTGCGTGCTTCTATTGAAATGAACTAGACAGTGACAACTTGCATGCTTCTATTGAAATGAACTAGACAGTGACAACTTGCATGCTTTTTTTCAAATAAACAAGACAGTGACAACTTGCATGATACTATTGAAATGAACCAGACAGTGACAACTAGCATTGCTTCTATAGAAATGAACCAGACAGTGACAACTTGCATGCTTCTATTGAAATGAACCAGACAGTGACAACTTGCATGCTACTATTGAAAAAAAACAGACAGTGAAAATATGCATTCTTCTATTGAAATAAACCAGACATTGACAACTTGCATGCTTCTACTGAAAAAAAAAAGACAGTGACAACTTGCATGCTTCTATGAAAATGAACTAGACAGTGACAACTTTCATGCTTGTATTCAAATGAACTAGAAAGTGACAACTTGCATGCTACTATTGAAAAAAACCGGACAGTGACAACTTGCATGCTACTATTGAAATGAACCGGACAGTGACAACTTGCATGTTACTTTTGAAATGAACCGGACAGTGACAACTTGCATGTTACTATTGAAATAAACCAGACAGTGACAACTTGCATGCTTCTATTGAAATGAACCAGACAGTGACAACCTTCATGCTACTATTGAAATGAACCAGACAGTGACAACTTGCATGCTACTATTGAAATGAACCAGACAGTGACCCATTGCATGCTACTGTTAAAATGAACCAGATAGTGACAACTTGTATGCTACTATTGAAATGAACCTGACAGTGACAACTTGCATGCTACTATTGAAATGAACAAGACAGTGACAACTTGCATGCTTCTGATGAAATTAACTAGACAGTGACAACTAGAATGCTACTATTGAAAAAAACCGGAAAGTGACAACTTGCATGCTACTATTGAAATAAACTAGACAGTGACAACTTTCATGCTTCTATTGAAATAAACTAGACAGTGAAAACTTGCATGCTTCTATTGAAATGAACTAGACAGTGACAACATGCATGCTTCTATTGAAATGAACTAGACAGTAACAACTTGCATGCTTCTATTGAAATGAACTAGACAGTGACAACTTGCATGCTTCCATTGAAATGAACTAGACAGTGACAACTTGCATGCTTCCATTGAAATGAACTAGACATTGACAACTTGCATGCTTCTATTTAAATGAACTAGACAGTGACAACTTGCATGCTACTATTGAAAAAAACCGGACAGTGACAACTTGCATGCTACTATTTAAATGAACCGGACAGTGACAACTTGCATGTTACTATTGAAATGAACCGGACAGTGACAACTTGCATGTTACTATTAAAATGAACCGGACAGTGACAACTTGCATGCTTCTATTGAAATGAACCAGACAGTGAAAACTTGCATGCTACTATTGAAATAAACTAGACAGTGACAACTTTCATGCTTCTATTGAAATAAACTAGACAGTGAAAACTTACATGCTTCTATTGAAATGAACTAGACAGTGACAACATGCATGCTTCTATTAAAATGAACATGACAGTGACAACTTGAAGGCTTCTATTAAAATGAAATAGACAGTGACAACTTGCATGCTTCTATTGAAATAAACTAGACAGTGACAACTTGCATGCTTCTATTGAAATGAACCAGACAGTGACAGCTTGCATGCTACTATTGAAATTAACCAGACAGTGACAACTTGCAAGCTTCTATTGAAATGAACTAGACAGTGACAACTTGCATGCTTCTTTTAAAATAAACTAGACAGTGACAACTTGCATGCTTCTATTGAAATGAACTAGAAATTGACAATTTGCATGCTTCTATTGAAATGAACTAGAAAGTGATAACTTGCATGCTTCTATTGAAATGAACTAGACAGTGAAAACTTGCATGCTTCTATTTAAATGAATCAAACAATGACAACTTGCATGCTTCTTTTAAAATGAACCAGACAGTTTCAACTTGCGTGCTAGTATTGAAATGAACTAGACAGTGATAACTTACATGCTTCTATTAAAATGAACTAGACAGTGACAACTTGCATGCTTCTATTGAAATGAACTAGACAGTGACAACATGCATGCTTCTATTGAAATAAACTAGACAGTATCAACTTGCATGCTTCTATAGAAATGAACTAGACAGTGACAACTTGCATGCTTCCATTGAAATGAACTAGACATTGACAACTTGCATGCTTCTATTTAAATGAACTAGACAGTGACAACTTGCATGCTACTATTGAAAAAAACCGGACAGTGACAACTTGCATGCTACTATTAAAATGAACCGGACAGTGACAACTTGCATGTTACTATTGAAATGAACCGGACAGTGACAACTTGCATGTTACTATTGAAATGAATCGGACAGTGACAACTTGCATGCTTCTATTGAAATGAACTAGACAGTGACAACTTGCAAGCTTCTATTGAAATGAACTAGACAGTGACAACTTGCATGCTTCTATTGAAATGAACTAGACAGTGACAACTTGCATGCTTCTATTAAAATGAACTAGACAGTGACAACTTTTATGCTTGTATTCAAATGAACTAGAAAGTGACAACTTGCATGCTTCTATTGAAATGAACTAGACAGTGAAAACTTGCATGCTTCTATTAAAATGAACTAGAAAGTGACAACTTGCATGCTTCTATTTAAATGAACTAGACAGTGACAACTTGCATGCTTCTATTAAAATGAACTAGACAGTGACAACTTGCGTGCTTCTATTGAAATAAACTAGACAGTGACAACTTGCATGCTTCTATTGAAATAAACAAGACATTGACGACTGGCATGCTTCTATTGAAATGAACTAGACAGTGACAACTTGCATGCTACTATTGAAATGAACTAGACAGTTACAACTTGCATGCTTTTATTGAAATGAACTAGACAGTGAAAACGTGCATGCTTCTATTTAAATGAACCAAACAAAAAAAACTTGCATGTTTCTATTAAAAGGAACTAGACAGTGACAACTTGCAAGCTTCTATTGAAATGAACTAGACAGTGACAACTTCCATGCTTCTATAGAAATGAACTAGACAGTGACAACTTGCAAGCTTCTATTGAAATGAACTAGACAGTGACAACTTGCATGCTTCTATTGAAATGAACTAGACAGTGACAACTTGCATGCTTCTATTTAAAAAAAAAAAGACAGTGACAACTTGCATGCTTCTATTTAAATGAACTAGACAGTGACAACTTGCATGCTACTATTGAAAAAAACCGGACAGTGACAACTTGAATGCTACTATTGAAATGAACTAGACAGTGACAACATGCATGCTTCTATTGAAATGAACTAGACAGTAACAACTTGCATGCTTCTATTAAAATGAACTAGACAGTGACAACTTGCATGCTTCCATTGAAATGAACTAGACATTGACAACTTGCATTCTCCTATTGAAAAAAAACGGACAGTGACAACTTGCATGTTACTATTTAAATGAACCGGACAGTGACAACTTGCATGTTACTATTGAAATGAACCGGACAGTGACAACTTGCATGTTACTATTGAAATGAACCGGACAGTGACAACTTGCATGCTTCTATTGAAATGAACCAGACAGTGAAAACTTGCATGCTACTATTGAAATAAACTAGACAGTGACAACTTTCATGCTTCTATTGAAATAAACTAGACGGTGAAAACTTACATGCTTCTATTGAAATGAACTAGACAGTGACAACATGCATGCTTCTATTGAAATGAACATGACAGTGACAACTTGAAGGCTTCTATTAAAATGAAATAGACAGTGACAACTTGCATGCTTCTATTGAAATAAACTAGACAGTGACAACTTGCATGCTTCTATTGAAATGAACCAGACAGTGACAGCTTGCATGCTACTATTGAAATTAACTAGACAGTGGCAACTTGCAAGCTTCTATTGAAATGAACTAGACAGTGACAACTTGCATGCTTCTTTTAAAATAAACTAGACAGTGACAACTTGCATGCTTCTATTGAAATGAACTAGACATTGACAATTTGCATGCTTCTATTGAAATGAACTAGAAAGTGATAACTTGCATGCTTCTATTGAAATGAACTAGACAGTGACAACTTGCATGCTTCCATTGAAATAAACTAGACAGTGAAAACTTGCATGCTTCTATTTAAATGAACTAGACAGTGACAATTTGCATGCTACTATTGAAATGAACTAGACAGTGAAAACTTGCATGCTTCTATTTAAATGAATCAAACAATGACAACTTGCATGCTTCTTTTAAAATGAACCAGACAGTTACAACTTGCGTGCTACTATTTAAATGAACTAGACAGTGCTAACTTGCATGCTTCTATTAAAATGAACTAGACAGTGACAACTTGCATGCTTCTATTGAAATGAACTAAACAGTGATAACATGCATGCTTCTATTGAAATAAACTAGACAGTATCAACTTGCATGCTTCTATTGAAATGAACTAGACAGTGACAACTTGCATGCTTCCATTGAAATGAACTAGACATTGACAACTTGCATGCTTTTATTTAAATGAACTAGACAGTGACAATTTGCATGCTACTATTGAAAAAAACCGGACAGTGACAACTTGCATGCTACTATTGAAATGAACCGGACAGTGACAACTTGCATGTTACTATTGAAATGAACCGGACAGTGACAACTTGCATGTTACTATTGAAATGAATCGGACAGTGACAACTTGCATGCTTCTATTGAAATGAACTAGACAGTGACAACTTGCAAGCTTCTATTGAAATGAACTAGACAGTGACAACTTGCATGCTTCTATTAAAATGAACTAGACAGTGACAACTTGCATGCTTCTATTAAAAAAAAAAGACAGTGACAACTTGAATGCTTCTATTAAAATGAACTAGACAGTGACAACTTTCATGCTTGTATTCAAATGAACTAGAAAGTGACAACTTGCATGCTTCTATTGAAATGAACTAGACAGTGAAAACTTGCATGCTTCTATTAAAATGAACTAGAAAGTGACAACTTGCATTCTTCTATTAAAATAAACTAGACAATGACAACTTGCATGCTTCTATTGAAATGAGCTAGACAGTGACAACTTGCATGCTACTATTAAAATGAACTAGAAAGTAACAACTTGCATGCTTCTATTTAAATGAACTAGACAATGACAACTTGCATGCTTCTATTGAAATGAACTAGACAGTGACAACTTGCGTGCTTCTATTGAAATAAACTAGACAGTGAAAACTTGCATGCTTCTATTGAAATGAACTAGACAGTGACAACTTGCATGCTACTATTGAAATGAACTAGACAGTTACAACTTGCATGCTTTTATTGAAATGAACTAGACAGTGAAAACTTGCATGCTTCTATTTAAATGAACCAAACAAAAAAACTTGCATGTTTCTATTAAAAGGAACTAGACAGTAAAAACTGGCGTGCTTCTATTGAAATGAACTAGACAGTGACAACTTGCATGCTTCTATTGAAATGAACTAGACAGTGACAACTTGCATGCTTTTTTTCAAATAAACAAGACAGTGACAACTTGCATGATACTATTGAAATGAACCAGACAGTGACAACTAGCATTGCTTCTATAGAAATGAACCAGACAGTGACAACTTGCATGCTTCTATTGAAATGAACCAGACAGTGACAACTTGCATGCTACTATTGAAAAAAAACAGACAGTGAAAATATGCATGCTACTATTGAAATAAACCAGACATTGACAACTTGCATGCTTCTACTGAAAAAAAAAAGACAGTGACAACTTGCATGCTTCTATGAAAATGAACTAGACAGTGACAACTTTCATGCTTGTATTCAAATGAACTAGAAAGTGACAACTTGCATGCTACTATTGAAAAAAACCGGACAGTGACAACTTGCATGCTACTATTGAAATGAACCGGACAGTGACAACTTGCATGTTACTTTTGAAATGAACCGGACAGTGACAACTTGCATGTTACTATTGAAATAAACCAGACAGTGACAACTTGCATGCTTCTATTGAAATGAACCAGACAGTGACAACTTGCATGCTACTATTGAAATGAACCAGACAGTGACAACTTGCATGCTACTATTGAAATGAACCAGACAGTGACCCATTGCATGCTACTGTTAAAATGAACCAGATAGTGACAACTTGTATGCTACTATTGAAATGAACCTGACAGTGACAACTTGCATGCTACTATTGAAATGAACAAGACAGTGACAACTTGCATGCTTCTGATGAAATTAACTAGACAGTGACAACTAGAATGCTACTATTGAAAAAAACCGGAAAGTGACAACTTGCATGCTACTATTGAAATAAACTAGACAGTGACAACTTTCATGCTTCTATTGAAATAAACTAGACAGTGAAAACTTGCATGCTTCTATTGAAATGAACTAGACAGTGACAACATGCATGCTTCTATTGAAATGAACTAGACAGTAACAACTTGCATGCTTCTATTGAAATGAACTAGACAGTGACAACTTGCATGCTTCCATTGAAATGAACTAGACAGTGACAACTTGCATGCTTCCATTGAAATGAACTAGACATTGACAACTTGCATGCTTCTATTTAAATGAACTAGACAGTGACAACTTGCATGCTACTATTGAAAAAAACCGGACAGTGACAACTTGCATGCTACTATTTAAATGAACCGGACAGTGACAACTTGCATGTTACTATTGAAATGAACCGGACAGTGACAACTTGCATGTTACTATTAAAATGAACCGGACAGTGACAACTTGCATGCTTCTATTGAAATGAACCAGACAGTGAAAACTTGCATGCTACTATTGAAATAAACTAGACAGTGACAACTTTCATGCTTCTATTGAAATAAACTAGACAGTGAAAACTTACATGCTTCTATTGAAATGAACTAGACAGTGACAACATGCATGCTTCTATTAAAATGAACATGACAGTGACAATTTGAAGGCTTCTATTAAAATGAAATAGACAGTGACAACTTGCATGCTTCTATTGAAATGAACCAGACAGTGACAGCTTGCATGCTACTATTGAAATTAACCAGACAGTGACAACTTGCAAGCTTCTATTGAAATGAACTAGACAGTGACAACTTGCATGCTTCTTTTAAAAAAAAATAGACAGTGACAACTTGCATGCTTCTTTTAAAAAAAAATAGACAGTGACAACTTGCATGCTTCTATTGAAATGAACTAGAAATTGACAATTTGCATGCTTCTATTGAAATGAACTAGAAAGTGATAACTTGCATGCTTCTATTGAAATGAACTAGACAGTGAAAACTTGCATGCTTCTATTTAAATGAATCAAACAATGACAACTTGCATGCTTCTTTTAAAATGAACCAGACAGTTTCAACTTGCGTGCTAGTATTGAAATGAACTAGACAGTGATAACTTACATGCTTCTATTAAAATGAACTAGACAGTGACAACTTGCATGCTTCTATTGAAATGAACTAGACAGTGACAACATGCATGCTTCTATTGAAATAAACTAGACAGTATCAACTTGCATGCTTCTATAGAAATGAACTAGACAGTGACAACTTGCATGCTTCCATTGAAAAGAACTAGACATTGACAACTTGCATGCTTCTATTTAAATGAACTAGACAGTGACAACTTGCATGCTACTATTGAAAAAAACCGGACAGTGACAACTTGCATGCTACTATTAAAATGAACCGGACAGTGACAACTTGCATGTTACTATTGAAATGAACCGGACAGTGACAACTTGCATGTTACTATTGAAATGAATCGGACAGTGACAACTTGCATGCTTCTATTGAAATGAACTAGACAGTGACAACTTGCAAGCTTCTATTGAAATGAACTAGACAGTGACAACTTGCATGCTTCTATTGAAATGAACTAGACAGTGACAACTTGCATGCTTCTATTAAAATGAACTAGACAGTGACAACTTTTATGCTTGTATTCAAATGAACTAGAAAGTGACAACTTGCATGCTTCTATTGAAATGAACTAGACAGTGAAAACTTGCACAACTTGCATGCTTCTATTTAAATGAACTAGACAGTGACAACTTGCATGCTTCTATTAAAATGAACTAGACAGTGACAACTTGCGTGCTTCTATTGAAATAAACTAGACAGTGACAACTTGCATGCTTCTATTGAAATAAACTAGACAGTGACAACTTGCATGCTTCTATTAAAATAAACAAGACATTGACGACTGGCATGCTTCTATTGAAATGAACTAGACAGTGACAACTTGCATGCTACTATTGAAATGAACTAGACAGTTACAACTTGCATGCTTTTATTGAAATGAACTAGACAGTGAAAACGTGCATGCTTCTATTTAAATGAACCAAACAAAAAAAACTTGCATGTTTCTATTAAAAGGAACTAGACAGTGACAACTTGCAAGCTTCTATTGAAATGAACTAGACAGTGACAACTTCCATGCTTCTATAGAAATGAACTAGACAGTGACAACTTGCAAGCTTCTATTGAAATGAACTAGACAGTGACAACTTGCATGCTTCTATTGAAATGAACTAGACAGTGACAACTTGCATGCTTCTATTAAAAAAAAAAAGACAGTGACAACTTGCATGCTTCTATTTAAAGGAACTAGACAGTGACAACTTGCATGCTACTATTGAAAAAAACCGGACAGTGACAACTTGAATGCTACTATTGAAATGAACTAGACAGTGACAACATGCATGCTTCTATTGAAATGAACTAGACAGTAACAACTTGCATGCTTCTATTGAAATGAACTAGACAGTGACAACTTGCATGCTTCCATTGAAATGAACTAGACATTGACAACTTGCATGCTACTATTGAAAAAAAACGGACAGTGACAACTTGCATGTTACTATTTAAATGAACCGGACAGTGACAACTTGCATGTTACTATTGAAATGAACCGGACAGTGACAACTTGCATGTTACTATTGAAATGAACCGGACAGTGACAACTTGCATGCTTCTATTGAAATGAACCAGACAGTGAAAACTTGCATGCTACTATTGAAATAAACTAGACAGTGACAACTTTCATGCTTCTATTGAAATAAACTAGACGGTGAAAACTTACATGCTTCTATTGAAATGAACTAGACAGTGACAACATGCATGCTTCTATTGAAATGAACATGACAGTGACAACTTGAAGGCTTCTATTAAAATGAAATAGACAGTGACAACTTGCATGCTTCTATTGAAATAAACTAGACAGTGACAACTTGCATGCTTCTATTGAAATGAACCAGACAGTGACAGCTTGCATGCTACTATTGAAATTAACTAGACAGTGGCAACTTGCAAGCTTCTATTGAAATGAACTAGACAGTGACAACTTGCATGCTTCTTTTAAAATAAACTAGACAGTGACAACTTGCATGCTTCTATTGAAATGAACTAGACATTGACAATTTGCATGCTTCTATTGAAATGAACTAGAAAGTGATAACTTGCATGCTTCTATTGAAATGAACTAGACAGTGACAACTTGCATGCTTCCATTGAAATAAACTAGACAGTGAAAACTTGCATGCTTCTATTTAAATGAACTAGACAGTGACAATTTGCATGCTACTATTGAAATGAACTAGACAGTGAAAACTTGCATGCTTCTATTTAAATGAATCAAACAATGACAACTTGCATGCTTCTTTTAAAATGAACCAGACAGTTACAACTTGCGTGCTACTATTTAAATGAACTAGACAGTGATAACTTGCATGCTTCTATTAAAATGAACTAGACAGTGACAACTTGCATGCTTCTATTGAAATGAACTAAACAGTGATAACATGCATGCTTCTATTGAAATAAACTAGACAGTATCAACTTGCATGCTTCTATTGAAATGAACTAGACAGTGACAACTTGCATGCTTCCATTGAAATGAACTAGACATTGACAACTTGCATGCTTTTATTTAAATGAACTAGACAGTGACAATTTGCATGCTACTATTGAAAAAAACCGGACAGTGACAACTTGCATGCTACTATTGAAATGAACCGGACAGTGACAACTTGCATGTTACTATTGAAATGAACCGGACAGTGACAACTTGCATGTTACTATTGAAATGAATCGGACAGTGACAACTTGCATGCTTCTATTGAAATGAACTAGACAGTGACAACTTGCAAGATTCTATTGAAATGAACTAGACAGTGACAACTTGCATGCTTCTATTAAAATGAACTAGACAGTGACAACTTGCATGCTTCTATTAAAAAAAAAAGACAGTGACAACTTGAATGCTTCTATTAAAATGAACTAGACAGTGACAACTTTCATGCTTGTATTCAAATGAACTAGAAAGTGACAACTTGCATGCTTCTATTGAAATGAACTCGACAGTGAAAACTTGCATGCTTCTATTAAAATGAACTAGAAAGTGACAACTTGCATTCTTCTATTAAAATAAACTAGACAATGACAACTTGCATGCTTCTATTGAAATGAGCTAGACAGTGACAACTTGCATGCTACTATTAAAATGAACTAGAAAGTAACAACTTGCATGCTTCTATTTAAATGAACTAGACAATGACATTTTGCATGCTTCTATTGAAATGAACTAGACAGTGACAACTTGCGTGCTTCTATTGAAATAAACTAGACAGTGAAAACTTGCATGCTTCTATTGAAATAAACAAGACAGTGACAACTTGCATGCTTCTATTGAAATAAACAAGACATTGACAACTTGCATGCTTCTATTTAAATGAACTAGACAGTGACAACTTGCATGCTACTATTGAAAAAAACCGGACAGTGACAACTTGCATGCTACTATTTAAATGAACCGGACAGTGACAACTTGCATGCTACTATTTAAATGAACTAGACAGTGACAACTTGCATGCTACTATTGAAAAAAAACGGACAGTGACAACTTGCATGTTACTATTTAAATGAACCGGACAGTGACAACTTGCATGTTACTATTGAAATGAACCGGACAGTGACAACTTGCATGTTACTATTGAAATGAACCGGACAGTGACAACTTGCATGCTTCTATTGAAATGAACCAGACAGTGAAAACTTGCATGCTACTATTGAAATAAACTAGACAGTGACAACTTTCATGCCTCTATTGAAATAAACTAGACAGTGAAAACTTACATGCTTCTATTAAAATGAACTAGACAGTGACAACATGCATGCTTCTATTGAAATGAACATGACAGTGACAACTTAAAGGCTTCTATTAAAATGAAATAGACAGTGACAACTTGCATGCTTCTATTGAAATGAACCAGACAGTGAAAACTTGCATGCTACTATTGAAATAAACTAGACAGTGACAACTTTCATGCTTCTATTGAAATAAACTAGACAGTGAAAACTTACATGCTTCTATTGAAATGAACTAGACAGTGACAACATGCATGCTTCTATTAAAATGAACATGACAGTGACAACTTGAAGGCTTCTATTAAAATGAAATAGACAGTGACAACTTGCATGCTTCTATTGAAATAAACTAGACATTGACAATTTGCATGCTTCTATTGAAATGAACTAGAAAGTGATAACTTGCATGCTTCTATTGAAATGAACTAGACAGTGACAACTTGCATGCTTCCATTGAAATAAACTAGACAGTGAAAACCTTCATGCTTTTATTTAAATGAACTAGACAGTGACAATTTGCATGCTACTATTGAAATGAACTAGACAGTGAAAACTTGCATGCTTCTATTTAAATGAATCAAACAATGACAACTTGCATGCTTCTTTTAAAATGAACCAGACAGTTACAACTTGCGTGCTACTATTTAAATGAACTAGACAGTGATAACTTGCATGCTTCTATTAAAATGAACTAGACAGTGACAACTTGCATGCTTCTATTGAAATGAACTAGACAGTGACAACATGCATGCTTCTATTGAAATAAACTAGACAGTATCAACTTGCATGCTTCTATTGAAATGAACTAGACAGTGACAACTTGCATGCTTCCATTGAAATGAACTAGACATTGACAACTTGCATGCTTTTATTTAAATGAACTAGACAGTAACAATTTGCATGCTACTATTGAAAAAAACCGGACAGTGACAACTTGCATGCTACTATTGAAATGAACCGGACAGTGACAACTTGCATGTTACTATTGAAATAAACCGGACAGTGACAACTTGCATGTTACTATTGAAATGAATCGGACAGTGACAACTTGCATGCTTCTATTGAAATGAACTAGACAGTGACAACTTGCAAGCTTCTATTGAAATGAACTAGACAGTGACAACTTGCATGCTTCTATTTAAATGAACTAGACAGTGACAACTTGCATGCTACTATTGAAAAAAACCGGACAGTGACAACTTGCATGCTACTATTGAAATGAACCGGACAGTGACAACTTGCATGTTACTATTGAAATGAACCGGACAGTGACAACTTGCATGTTACTATTGAAATGAATCGGACAGTGACAACTTGCATGCTTCTATTGAAATGAACTAGACAGTGACAACTTGCAAGCTTCTATTGAAATAAACTAGACAGTGACAACTTGCATGCTTCTATTGAAATGAACTAGACAGTGACAACTTGCATGCTTCTATTAAAATGAACTAGACAGTGACAACTTTTATGCTTGTATTCAAATGAACTAGAAAGTGACAACTTGCATGCTTCTATTGAAATGAACTAGACAGTGAAAACTTGCATGCTTCTATTAAAATGAACTAGAAAGTGACAACTTGCATGCTTCTATTTAAATGAACTAGACAGTGACAACTTGCATGCTTCTATTAAAATGAACTAGACAGTGACAACTTGCGTGCTTTTATTGAAATAAACTAGACAGTGACAACTTGCATGCTTCTATTGAAATAAACTAGACAGTGACAACTTGCATGCTTCTATTGAAATAAACAAGACATTGACGACTTGCATGCTTTTATTGAAATGAACTAGACAGTAACAACTTGCATGCTACTATTGAAATGAACTAGACAGTTACAAATTGCATGCTTTTATTGAAATGAACTAGACAGTGAAAACGTGCATGCTTCTATTTAAATGAACCAAACAAAAAAACTTGCATGTTTCTATTAAAAGGAACTAGACAGTGACAACTTGCAAGCTTCTATTGAAATGAACTAGACAGTGACAACTTGCATGCTTCTATAGAAATGAACTAGACAGTGACAACTTGCAAGCTTCTATTTAAATGAACTAGACAGTGACAACTTGCATGCTTCTATTGAAATGAACTAGACAGTGACAACTTGCATGCTTCTATTGAAAAAAAAAAGACAGTGACAACTTGCATGCTTCTATTTAAATGAACTAGACAGTGACAACTTGCATGCTACTATTGAAAAAAACCGGACAGTGACAACTTGAATGCTACTATTGAAATGAACTAGACAGTGACAACATGCATGCTTCTATTGAAATGAACTAGACAGTAACAACTTGCATGCTTCTATTGAAATGAACTAGACAGTGACAACTTGCATGCTTCCATTGAAATGAACTAGACATTGACAACTTGCATGCTTCTATTTAAATGAACTAGACAGTGACAACTTGCATGCTACTATTGAAAAAAAAACGGACAGTGACAACTTGCATGTTACTATTTAAATGAACCGGACAGTGACAACTTGCATGTTACTATTGAAATGAACTGGACAGTGACAACTTGCATGTTACTATTGAAATGAACCGGACAGTGACAACTTGCATGCTTCTATTGAAATGAACCAGACAGTGAAAACTTGCATGCTACTATTGAAATAAACTAGACAGTGACAACTTTCATGCCTCTATTGAAATAAACTAGACAGTGAAAACTTACATGCTTCTATTGAAATGAACTAGACAGTGACAACATGCATGCTTCTATTGAAATGAACATGACAGTGACAACTTAAAGGCTTCTATTAAAATGAAATAGACAGTGACAACTTGCATGCTTCTATTGAAATAAACTAGACAGTGACAACTTGCATGCTTCTATTGAAATGAACCAGACAGTGACATCTTGCATGCTACTATTGAAATTAACTAGACAGTGGCAACTTGCAAGCTTCTATTGAAATGAACTAGACAGTGACAACTTGCAAGCTTCTTTTAAAATAAACTAGACAGTGACAACTTGCATGCTTCTATTGAAATGAACTAGACATTGACAATTTGCATGCTTCTATTGAAATGAACTAGAAAGTGATAACTTGCATGCTTCTATTGAAATGAACTAGACAGTGACAACTTGCATGCTTCCATTGAAATAAACTAGACAGTGAAAACTTGCATGCTTCTATTTAAATGAACTAGACAGTGACAATTTGCATGCTACTATTGAAATGAACTAGACAGTGAAAACTTGCATGCTTCTATTTAAATGAATCAAACAATGACAACTTGCATGCTTCTTTTAAAATGAACCAGACAGTTACAACTTGCGTGCTACTATTTAAATGAACTAGACAGTGATAACTTGCATGCTTCTATTAAAATGAACTAGACAGTGACAACTTGCATGCTTCTATTGAAATGAACTAGACAGTGACAACATGCATGCTTCTATTGAAATAAACTAGACAGTATCAACTTGCATGCTTCTATTGAAATGAACTAGACAGTGACAACTTGCATGCTTCTATTTAAATGAACTAGACAGTGACAATTTGCATGCTACTATTGAAAAAAACCGGACAGTGACAACTTGCATGCTACTATTGAAATGAACCGGACAGTGACAACTTGCATGTTACTATTGAAATGAACCGGACAGTGACAACTTGCATGTTACTATTGAAATGAATCGGACAGTGACAACTTGCATGCTTCTATTGAAATGAACTAGACAGTGACAACTTGCAAGCTTCTATTGAAATGAACTAGACAGTGACAACTTGCATGCTTCTATTGAAATGAACTAGACAGTGACAACTTGCATGCTTCTATTAAAAAAAAAAGACAGTGACAACTTGCATGCTTCTATTAAAATGAACTAGACAGTGACAACTTTCATGCTTGTATTCAAATGAACTAGAAAGTGACAACTTGCATGCTTCTATTGAAATGAGCTAGAGAGTGACAACTTGCATGCTACTATTAAAATGAACTAGAAAGTAACAACTTGCATGCTTCTATTTAAATGAACTAGACAATGACAACTTGCATGCTTCTATTGAAATGAACTAGACAGTGACAACTTGCGTGCTTCTATTGAAATAAACTAGACAGTGAAAACTTGCATGCTTCTATTGAAATAAACTAGACAGTGACAACTTGCATGCTTCTATTGAAATAAACAAGACATTGACGACTTGCATGCTTCTATTGAAATGAACTAGACAGTGACAACTTGCATGCTACTATTGAAATGAACTAGACAGTTACAACTTGCATGCTTTTATTGAAATGAACTAGACAGTGAAAACGTGCATGCTTCTATTTAAATGAACCAAACAAAAAAACTTGCATGTTTCTATTAAAAGGAACTAGACAGTGACAACTTTTGTGCTTCTATTGAAATGAACTAGAAAGTGATAACTTGCATGCTTCTATTGAAATGAACTAGACAGTGACAACTTGCATGCTTCCATTGAAATAAAATAGACATCGACAACTTGCATGCTTCTATTTAAATCAACTAGACAGTGACAATTTGCATGCTACTATTGAAATGAACTAGACAGTGAAAACTTGCATGCTTCTATTTAAATGAATCAAACAATGACAACTTGCATGCTTCTTTTAAAATGAACCAGACAGTTACAACTTGCGTGCTACTATTGAAATAAACTAGACAGTGATAACTTGCATGCTTCTATTAAAATGAACTAGACAGAGACAAATTGCATGCTTCTATTGAAATGAACTAGACAGTGACAACATGCATGCTTCTATTGAAATAAACTAGACAGTATCAACTTGCATGCTTCTATTGAAATGAACTAGACAGTGACAACTTGCATGCTTCCATTGAAATGAACTTGACATTGACAACTTACATGCTTCTATTTAAATGAACTAGACAGTGACAACTTGCATGCTACTATTGAAATGAACCGGACAGTGACAACTTGCATGTTACTATTGAAATGAATCGGACAGTGACAACTTGCATGCTTCTATTGAAATAAACTAGACAGTATCAACTTGCATGCTTCTATTGAAATGAACTAGACAGTGACAACTTGCATGCTTCCATTGAAATGAACTAGACAGTGACAACTTGCATGCTACTATTGAAATGAACCGGACAGTGACAACTTGCATGTTACTATTGAAATGAACCGGACAGTGACAACTTGCATGTTACTATTGAAATGAATCGGACAGTGACAACTTGCATGCTTCTATTGAAATGAACTAGACAGTGACAACTTGCAAGCTTCTATTGAAATGAACTAGACAGTGACAACTTGCATGCTACTATTGAAATGAACTAGACAGTTACAACTTGCATGCTTTTATTGAAATGAACTAGACAGTGAAAACGTGCATGCTTCTATTTAAATGAACCAAACAAAAAAACTTGCATGTTTCTATTAAAAGGAACTAGACAGTGACAACTTTCGTGCTTCTATTGAAATGAACTAGAAAGTGATAACTTGCATGCTTCTATTGAAATGAACTAGACAGTGACAACTTGCATGCTTCCATTGAAATAAAATAGACATCGACAACTTGCATGCTTCTATTTAAATGAACTAGACAGTGACAATTTGCATGCTACTATTGAAATGAACTAGACAGTGAAAACTTGCATGCTTCTATTTAAATGAATCAAACAATGACAACTTGCATGCTTCTTTTAAAATGAACCAGACAGTTACAACTTGCGTGCTACTATTGAAATGAACTAGACAGAGACAACTTGCATGCTTCTATTGAAATGAACTAGACAGTGACAACATGCATGATTCTATTGAAATAAACTAGACAGTATCAACTTGCATGCTTCTATTGAAATGAACTAGACAGTGACAACTTGCATGCTTCCATTGAAATGAACTAGACATTGACAACTTGCATGCTTCTATTTAAATGAACTAGACAGTGACAACTTGCATGCTACTATTGAAATGAACCGGACAGTGACAACTTGCATGTTACTATTGAAATGAATCGGACAGTGACAATTTGCATGCTACTATTGAAATAAACTAGACAGTATCAACTTGCATGCTTCTATTGAAATGAACTAGACAGTGACAACTTGCATGCTTCCATTGAAATGAACTAGACAGTGACAACTTGCATGCTACTATTGAAATGAACCGGACAGTGACAACTTGCATGTTACTATTGAAATGAACCGGACAGTGACAACTTGCATGCTTCTATTGAAATGAACCAGACAGTGAAAACTTGCATGCTACTATTGAAATAAACTAGACAGTGACAACTTTCATGCCTCTATTGAAATAAACTAGACAGTGAAAACTTACATGCTTCTATTAAAATGAACTAGACAGTGACAACATGC
>JAZGLO010002976.1:0-81062 GCA_036873155.1 Biomphalaria sudanica
TTCTTGAGCACAGATTGAGCCCACCCAGTAGCGCTAACATCTGCCTACTGTTGGTAAATTTTAATGTTGAGCAAAAGAGAATAGGTCTCTCCCACTCGCGCCTGCCGGACCTGGTTACACTTAGTCGCCTTTTTCCAACCTTTGCTCAATCTGAGATTTTTCAATTGTATAAATAACTTTGTGACTATAACTCTCAATTTATAATTAAATCCTGAAAATCCAAAAAAAATAGAGGAGAATCTAATTGGCTTACTTAATTTGTCCTCCCTCTTCCGAATTGTTTTTGTTCAGAGCTTTGAATTATAGTTCTGTAACAAAACATGTGTATTGAATAAAATAAATGACTTATAAATGATTTTTTTCAATATTATTTTTCGAAGCCTTTTTTCGGCGGCGACCCTCAATCTCTAATCTAAATTTTTGGAGCATCTTTTCTTTTTAATGAAAAAATTGGTTGTATTTGTAATGTAGTTAGGGCCTATACATTCATACAAGAATTTAAAAAAAAAACATTATTTAAAAATTTCATATAGTTGACATTTTACGCGCATCAAAACGGTCGAATATCTAAAAGAGCGTTAAGTTGGCTTATTATTTTGACCAAAATAGGTCTTGCTGAACACGAAGAGGTCTCGCTTAATCGAGATGAAGATACGAATAAGGCTTATAAAGATATACTTAGAGACACTTACAGTACTAGAGTCTCAATTGTCAGTCACACTTCATTCTCGACTCTCGCCCCCACGTTACCTTATTTCACTTAATTTGACGAATAATGTGTTTAGATTTCAGGAGAATGCGTTTCTGCAGAGAAAAATGCTAGAAAATGCTTGGAGTCGGGGCCATTACTATGAATTTTAATCTGTTATTGATACAACTGATTTCACATGCTCCTGCTATTATGTCTTTAAAAATAATGATTCATATCTATGTTTTGTATATGAGATAGTGTTCAAACGTGTTTTCTGTGTAAAGAACACTATTTAGTTTTATCACAAAGCTCACATCAACTCACTCTGTTTGCCTGGTACAAAATTTGTATTCGTTCTCCCACGTCCCATTCTTGGATCCAGTTGACACTGCAAAATTTTTCATTGCCCTTTCAAAAAACATAAATCATTCGAAAAATTTACCATATATTTTATCAACTAGCCATAATTAATTAATTTCTTTTTATATAAAGACAGTAAAGGAAGATATGTCTTGTGTAGAGAATAAGGTCGTCGCCTAAAGATGTGAAAGTAACTCTAGCTAACTCTATAAAACCATCTCATTTCAGAAGCACTTGGCGAGCTCGGTGCTAATGTTTTAGCTTCAGGAAGCTTGAGACCTTCAGCTCGAAGTCAAGTCAAACATTTTCTTCTTTTTAATTTAATTTTAATTGTTCTTAAAAAGCCGCCACAGAAAACTTTTCCCAAATACCTCATTCCCCCCCCCCCCTCAAATTGGTCCAAGAAAGTGATTGGACCATTGCGCATTTAGTATGCTAATGCATGAAATTGCGCTGAACAAAAACAATTGGTAAAAAGAAAAATATACAAAATCAATTAAAAAAAAAAAAACAAGGTTACAAAGACAGTTTGTGTGGAAACACAAACTCAAAATCCGCCCCGAAGTGGTCCATCTAGAGTCTTCATCAGGATTTAAACACGGGACTTCCGGTTCCAAGTGCTTTACCCTTCAGCCACAGCATCTCCATATATTCATTTAGCGCACACTTATATTTTTTTAAATAACAATTTCAACCTTATCCACA
Organism: Biomphalaria sudanica; assembly: GCA_036873155.1. Taxonomy (NCBI): domain Eukaryota; kingdom Metazoa; phylum Mollusca; class Gastropoda; family Planorbidae; genus Biomphalaria; species Biomphalaria sudanica. The sequence goes on from JAZGLO010002976.1 coordinate 1,757, forward strand.
CATTCAAAATTACTAACATGTTACATGTAATAAAGAGCAACTAAAAATAGATAAATTGTCAACACGAAAAAAAATAATTCTTGACCTACTTTAAGCGACAATCATAGACATAATGTATTTTTATGCCTATGGCTACAATTGTGTACAAATGACTTAAGACTTTAACCTCGCAAATAAAAATTAATATCTCCATTGTCATTTGTCATACAAACTAGACATAGATGTAGCCAGATCTAGACCTAGTTTTAGATCTAAATCTAGATTTAAGATCTAAGTCTAGGTCTAGAATTAGATCTAAGTCTATATCTAGATCCAAGTCTAGATCTAGATCTAGAACTAGATATAGAATCTCCATATAGAATCTTGATATAGAATCTACTAGCCTATATCTAGATTAGAATTCGTATGAATTTACATGTTTATTATATGAATGACTAGTCTTAAGCCAATGTTGTGATCATAAATAGTAGTCCTTTTGTAACCGGGTAATGGTGTACTCATTGGCCTCCTTCAGTCGTAGGACGACTATGGTTCATCTCAGAGCACACTTCCTCATGTGGCTGTGGAGCCCTATTTTGGAGAGACACTCCCGTCCACAGATAGTGCAAGTTAGGGCCCCCTTGGCTTTTGCTTCGGTGGTAGAGGAGCTGGCCGTTTTTCGGTTTGTGCGTTTTTCTTCCTGGGCTGAGACCCATGTACTTTCACTGTCCATAGCTTTCTTTGTCACTGTCTCTCTCCACCTGTTGCGGTCTAGAGCTATGTCTTCCCAATTGTCAGTATTGATGTTCACTGATTTGAGGTCGCGTTTTATTACATCTATGTAACGGAGATGGGGGCGACCAGTTTTTCTTGTGCCAGTCGCGAGTTGACCATAGAGGATGACTTTCGGGATGCGCTTGTCCTCCATCCGGCGAACATGTCCAAGCCAGCGCAAACGGCGTTGTCTGAGGGCTGTAAAAATGCTGGGAATACCTGATCGCGCAAGGATCTCAGTATTGCACACTTTTTCTTTCCATGTGACATTCAAGATCCTACGGAGACATCTCAAATGGAATGAGTTTAGTTTCTCTCTTGCTTTGCGTAGGTGGTCCATGATTCACTGCCATATAGCAGTGTACTCATAACGCATGCCTTGTAGACTTCCATTTTGGTCACCGTGGTTAGCTTATGGTTTTCTCAAACTCTTAGTCTGAGTCTAGCGAATGTCGAGGCAGCCTTCCCTATGCGTTTTTTCATCTCCTCTTCTAGGGACAGGTCATCTGTAATTGTGGATCCCAGAAAGCAGAATTCGTTTACGGCGTCCAGCTTGTTATCGCCAATGAGGATGGAGGGTGGTGCTGTAGTAGGTGGTCCCATAACATTTGTTTTCTTTGTGCTAATAGTCAAGCCATATTCTTTACAGGCCTGAGAGAAGCGGGACATTAGTGACTGAAGTTCATCTTGTGTGTGTGCCACTACCGCTGCGTCATCCGCGAATAGCATATCTCTTACGAGGGTGGCTCTGATTTTATTTTTGGCCCTCAGTCTGGCAATATTTAGGAGTTTGCCATCAAATCTCGAATGGAGATAGATGCCTTCAGTGGATTTGTCAAACGCGTTGTGGATTAGCAGTGAAAATAGTATTCCAAAGAGGGTTGGGGCCAGGACACATCCTTGTTTAACTCCGCTGTTTATACTGAAACTTTCAGAGCTGGCACCGTTGAATTGCACTGTGCCCATCATATTTTGGTGGAAAGATATGATTACATTTAGTAGCTTGGGTGGACAGCCTATTAACTGTAAAATTTTAAAGAGGCCATCTCTGCTAACTAGATCGAAGGCCTTTGTCAGGTCAATAAACGCAATGTATAAAGGCATCCTTTGTTCTCTGCACTTTTCCTGGAGTTGGCGGATGGAGAAAATCATGTCAATCGTGGATCTCCCTGAGCGGAAGCCGCATTGTGATTCTGGGTAGACCCGATCAGCGAGTTTTTGTAGCCTGGGAAGTATCACTCGAGCAAAGACTTTGCCTACAATACTTAAGAGGGAGATTCCCCTGAAATTGTTGCAGTCGCTTCTGTCACCTTTGTTCTTATACAGTGTAATGATTTTAGCATCCAGCAGGTCTTGTGGCACAGCATCTTCTTGCCAACATTTACGAAGCAGTTCGTGTAGAGGTTGGATTAGGCTTTAAGGGCTGAGTCAGAGACTGAGCTTGTTGTGGCGTAGAGCTCGGAGTAATCTGTGCATTTGTTAGCACTTGTCTGTGATAATTTCCCCTGTGGTTGATTTCAGAGGTGCTGTCTTGTTTTGGGAGGGTCCGAGAGCCTTGTTGATTCCTTCGTACATCCCTCTTATGTTGCCCACTTGGGCTGCGAGCTGAATACTCTCACTGAGCTCTACCCAGTATTCATTGGCACAGATCCTTGTTGTCCTCTGTGCATTGGCTCTAGCTTCTTTCAGGTTTAGCAGGTTGTGTTGGGTAGGTTTTGCCTTGTAAGTAGCGAGTGCATCTCTCTTTGCTCTGATGACAGGTGCTAAAATAACTGCTTTAGAGTCGAACCAATCATTTTGTTTTGTAATTTTTCTTCCAAAGATTTCCAGAGAAGTCTTTTGTATGGTGGACTTGAGGTGTTCCCATTTTTCAGTTGCTGGATTCTCAGAGATATTTTTATAGTCGCGTTCAAAAGATTCCGCAAACTGTATCTGGAGATCAGGTTGACACATCTTGCTTACATCCGATTGGGGTCTTCCAATCTGCTTGGTATGGTGGATTTTTTGGGGGAGGAGATTGATCTTACAACATACCAAGGAGTGATCTGTGTCGCAGTCTGCACTGTGGTAGGACCTGGTAAGCTTGACAAATTTTAAGCACTTTTGTCTTACCATGATTAGGTCTAGTTGGTGCCAGTGTTTGGAGCGAGGGTGCCGCCAAGATACTCTGTGCTGCGGTTTAGTCTTGAAATAGGTATTAGTGACGCAGAGGGAGTGTAGTGAGCAAACCTCGAGGAGCCTTTGTCCGTTTTCATTTACTTTTCCGACACCAAAACGCCCAATACAACTGTCCCATGCAGAGTTGTCAGATCCAACGCGTGCATTGAGGTCGCCGAGGATGATAACCTGTTACGTGGTTGGGATCTCGCTAAGAGCAGACGAAAGATTGTCACAAAACATATCTTTGGCCTCTGGTGTGGAACTCAGAGTAGGAGCGTAGGCACATATCAAAGTCACATGTCCAATAGATGTGTTAAGGCGTAGTGATAGGAGTCTTTCTGAACCGTTGCACTTCAGCTCTACTGTGTTCAGCAGTGTGTTCTTAACTGCAAAACCAACACCATGTTCCCTTACTTCACTTTCGGCTTTGCCTTGCCAGAAGAAGGAGTAGTCTTTTTCTTTGATTGATCCAGAGTCAGCTAAACGAGTTTCCTAAAGGGCGGCAATGTCTACTTTGAGCCTGGACAGTTCATCGTTTATTATTGCAGATTTTCTGACATCTTCTATGTCTGGTAGGTTTTCATTAAGTCCAGTTTGTAGAGTACGCACATTCCATGTGCCCAGTTTAAGAGTGGAGCTCCTCTTTTTTCTCTTCATGTCGACTGGTACATTGGCTTTGTGCCTGCTTTTCAGATTTCGTCCTATCCTCGTGTACCCAAACGAGGAAGACAGGCATGACCTTATTGGCTGGGGGCTGCCTGGCGCCCTGCTCTACGTCAATTGAGCATTTGAGCTTATAACCGGTGACTGCCACTTCCCGTGTTTGGCCGACGCCTAAGGCGAAGCTGGAGTGTCCTCTCCAGTTTTTTAGGGTTAGGGCTTTGAATAAGTGAGATGAAAGCCTGGGCATTGTTTATGGTCGGAACGATGTCGCCCACACAGCAGTTCCCCCCTCTCCGCGCAGCTGATGTGACCAAAGGAACGGAGTATCCAGTACAGTTTGGGATCAGTAGCGCCGCAGGATCTGCCAGGCTGTAGAACGGTGTGCCACAGTCTGCCTAAGGGTCACTAGCTCCTGATTTTTCCTCAGGGTTGTCTCCCGAAGCCTTTCCCATGTTTGGGTATAGCCGCAGGGCAGCGGAGGTTTGGAGTTTTCCTTCTCCTAGATGGGTAGCCAACCAAGGCTAACGAGCCCCTTCTGCCCGAAATGGTGTACTATGCTGTTCGTATCCGATTCATTTCTTAATGTGATACTGTTGTTTACATAATAAATATATCTGCACCCTTAAGCTGTCAGTTATTGCCTTAATAATTATTAAAACTTCAGGGGAGGTAACTTTTTTTTAAAGATCATGGACTTCTTCATTAATAACTCAAGCTTCATTCATAGATTAGCGCATTGGTACAAAAAAAATGCATCTAAGGTCACAATGGTAAAAGTGTCAATGGATCATTATAAAATATATTTTCTATTTATTAACTAACTCGTTAAATAGAATACTGATTGAAATGTTGTTTTTAAAAGAGAATTTTGATACGAACTTCCTTTTAGTTATAAGTTTAAAAAATAATACAATGCCTTTATAGCGCGCTGTTTTGACATTTCCTCGTTATAGGGCCCTACACATTCTAAATAAGACTAAATAGAGCCCAGATCTTGATATATTTATAATATACCTGCCTGGGCGGACCACTTCGGGGGCCGATTTTAGTTTGTGTTTCTACACAAACTGTCTTTGTAACCTAGTTTTTTTTTAATTGATTCATGTATTGTCTACGCGTATGAATAATTGTGTAAAGTTTCAACTTGATCCTAGAATGGGTGTGGGAGAAATAACGTGATCAAACTTTTACCAGACAGAAAGATAGACAAAGTGAGTTGATAGTTTTGTACAAATATTTCCACTCGCACAGGTTTATTATTGTAAGTCTAGATCTATTACAGATTAATTATATGACTGATTCAAACTAATTATACAATAATACTTTATAAAATCATTTTGTTTAAACGTATTTTACTCGTGTTTTATCAGATTTGGATTGTTAGGACAAAAATGTGTGTTTAGGTTAGAATTGTAAGCAAAAAACAAAATGAAACAATGATGCAATTTTTGTTCACAACTAAATGTTTCATTAAAACGGAAGGATGTCATCCTGTGCACACACACACACACACTAGTAAAAAAAAAGTTAATTATACAATGTTTTATTCAATTATCGCCAGAGCTTCTCGCGTCATGTGTATGACTATTAGAACTGTTAAATTAAGACTATTTCATTCTTTAAGACAGAGATTCATGTCTCTCCAATTCTAGTCTGTTCACTTCCTAGAGAGTGAGAGAGAAAGACTAGCATTCCTTTCAATGACCTAACAGGTTAGAGCGCCAAAAAAAAACAAACAACCTTTTATTTGAAATTAAGTAAACTGTGTAAGTAAACATGATCTCTTTCCTTAGAGTTTAGGTCATGTCTATAGTCCTTATTGCAAATATTCATTACTACATTAAATAACACAGAATACATGCGTGAAAAAAAAATGTATAGCCTACATATAAATTAATCTATATGCGCAAAAGCCCTAGCTGATTCACTCATTCATTAAACTTTACTCATCATTAATTCTCCAACTTGGGCTGGATTTATAAATATGAAAATTTAACCCATTTTGCCTAGAACAAATAAGCACCTGTCAGGATCGAAACAGAAGCGCTTAATTTTCCCCAAAACGATTTTTTATTCGCAGTTTCGTCCCAATTTATGTACAAAAATGTTTTGATACTTTCAGTCCACATAAACGGATGGCCTTATTCACAGGACTGCAGTGTATTTGGAAAGCAATGTAATGAGTAAGAAACCAAAAACAAAAATGTAACTTGATTTGTTCTTTGACTTTCTTCACACCATCATCTCTGGACTTGAAACATTTTGAATATCTTTAGAGAATTGATCACTGACATTATTCATGAGAAGAGACAGGAAGTTCAGGCAGAGAGAAAAATGTCAAACAGACAACATGCAAACAATATTTCAGCCTTTTTTTTTTTAGTTCTCTTTGCATTGCCAAATTGAATGTCAACTTACAGACTCCTTTTGCTACTATTCCTCCTATTAGTTTGCAAACTCTACATGGGTTCAAAAAATTGACCACTGGACGAGTAGTTCGAAAACGCTCTAACGAAATTGAAAGTTTATGTATATCTTAGTGTGAAAAAAAAATTGCTCAGTGAAAACTGTGGTTTAACCGTTATAATTTTTAAAAAATCATATTAAAAATAAATTTGGCTTTCATCTTTTATTTCCAACACGCTTTCAGACGAAATAACCGTACTTGACTCGAATGTTTCTTTGTATTCACGCGTAGAGTTACGCGCTCTTGACAAGATGTTTACAGTTATCATAGATGAGTTAAATTTTCGTTTTGTCGTATTAAAACCAAAATAAAATCCTTAAAAAGCTATTCAACTAATAAACTAATATCTTTAAATTATAGATTTAACTTAATTCAGCATTTTTTCCACTAATTAATTCAAATTAACAACTCTTAGACTTAGTTTAGGACTATTTTGTCTCACTAATCAACTAATCCTTATAATTATATTTAATATTATTTAGTCTATATTTATTTTTATATCCTTAGATTTTAGATCTAGTCAGTCTTAGAGTTAGACTTTAATTAAGGCCTTAGACCTACTAATCATCTACTAATACTACTAATTATAAATTAATAGTAATACTCTATATAATTAGTAAAACACATAAATATATTGACCTATAATTAGATCTAGATCTAGAATTAGATCTGGATCTAGTCTAGGTCTATATTTTGAATAAACCATTTGATTGTCATTGTAAATTAGCTATCACTTTAGACTTAGACTTAGCTTAGGCCATCTTAGGCATTTTTAACCTTAAACTAGATTTAGACTAGACCTTTAAAAATTAAAATCAACAACAGTCATCATGAAATTGCTCTGGCTATTTATCCTAATAATTACTAAATACACACTAGCTGAACACAGAACTAGATCTACCTCAGACAACACTAAACTTAAAAAGGAAGAAACAGTCATAATCAATCATCACACTTTAGATCAATGCAACTTCAAAAATAACCTAACATACGCATCCATAACATTAAAGAAGATTACCCATCACAAATGGAAGTTCTCAATCAGACACAGTAGAAATAAATACCTATCACTGTTAATATTAATAGCAGGAGATGTAGAGTCAAATCCAGGGCCTAGATCTAAAGATAGATGCAACATCTGCAAAAAAGTATGCACCATGAAACAGATAGCCATTCAATGTGACACCTGCGATGAATGGTACCATGCATCATGTCTCCATATGAATACACCTGTGTATTATGCCTTAGGCAATAAAGATGCATCATGGCACTGTGTACCGTGTGGGTTACCTCAGTTTACATCAGGACTGTTTGATTCCTTTGATGCGGACACTTCTAACCCATACAACATCCTAAACACCATCCCAAAACCAACTCACCAACCACTAGCCAGATCCACTCCTGTTAAACCTAAATCTACTAAAATTAATACAACAGCCTCACTAAACAAACCTACTAAAGAAGTAATACCAAAATACCTTAAAACCTTAGTAATAAATTTTCAAAGCATTAGGAACAAAACAGCAGACTTAGAAATTTTATTAGAATGTGAGAAACCAGACATAATTGCAGGAACAGAAACTTGGCTACATCCTGAAATTTATAATGCAGAAATTTTCAATAGTAATTATGAAATTTTTAGAAAAGATAGGGCTGATAATCATGGAGGAGTTCTTTTAGCAATAAAAAACACTCTTATAGCAGAAGAAATTACCTTACCTAACTAAAAAAATATAGAATCTACATTTTGTAAAATTAATACCACCTCAACATCCCTTATAATAGGCAGCATTTACAGACCACCAAATTCTAGTCTAGAATACATGCAGGAACTATGTAATCAGATTACTACACTAAAAGAGACAAATAAAAATGCAGTTTTTTGGATTATGGGTGACTTCAACCTACCTGATATAAATTGGAAAACACTAACCATAGATAAACACCAAAACCTTAAGGACATAAATGAGCTTTTCATAGAAACTTTACACAACCTAAGTTTAGATCAAATCATTAAAAAGCCAACTAGATTAAAAACACATTAGATCTCTTCTTAACCAACAGACCTGGATTAGTAGTTGATTATGATATTATCCCTGGTCTATCAGACCATGAGATCATAAAAATACACAGTCAGATAAAAGCAGTAGCCGATACAAAACGCAAAAGAAAAATCTTACTCTGGAATAAATGTAACCTAACACAATTACACCAAGCTGCATTAAACTTTCAACAAACATTCTTATTAGAAAAAGACATTAACCAACCAGTCGATGACCTCTGGAATTTCATTAAAAACCATCTTAAAAGCATTATAGAAAATCATATACCAACTAAATACACATCAAACAAAATAAATAAATGCTGGTTTAATAATAGACTAAAGAAGCTTTGTAAACAGAAGGAAAACCTATATAGAAAATTTAAAGAAACCAAGGCAGAAAGAGTTTACAAAAAGTATATAAAAATTAAACACCTAACCCAAAAAGTAAGCAGACAGCTGCAGAGTGAATACATAAACAATGTAATATCTAAAGATAACAACAAAACCTATGGTCATACATTAAGTCTAAGAAAATGGAAACAACAGGCATAGCGCCATTAAAAGATGAACATAACATAATACATAATGATAATGAAACTAAAGCAAACATCCTAAATAAATACTTTGCATCAGCATTCTCAGCCCCAGGAGACAAAGACATATTTCTTAATTTGAACCAAGTAGACAACATAGAAGATTTAGTAGTACAAGAAAATGGAATTAAAAAACTATTAGCCAACACCAAACCAAATAAAGCGTCTGGACCTGATGGTATTCCAGCTAGATTACTCAAAGAACTAAGCAATGAGCTAGCCCCAGTGTTCAAAATACTCTTTCAGGCATCGCTTAACCAGGGCAGAGTACCGAAGGACTGGAAAAAAGCTAATGTCACCCCCCCTATTTAAAAAGGAGAAAAATCTGACTCAGGAAACTACAGACCAGTATCACTTACCAGCATCACATGTAAAATACTAGAACACATAATATGTAGCAACATCATAAACCACTTAGACAAACATAATGTCCTCACCCCATACCAACATGGCTTTAGGAAATATAGATCATGTGAAACACAACTAATAGGACTTATTGATGATTTTTTAAAAGGTTTAGATAATAGTGAACAAATAGATGCTATCTTACTAGATTTTTCCAAGGATTTTTACAAAGTTCACCACCATAGTTTGCTTAAAAAATTAAAATATTTCGGCATTAATGGTCCACTGCATCAGTGGATTAAAGATTTTCTGATAGGGAGAGAACAAACTGTAATAATAAATAATAAATGGCTCTAAATCAACACCAATAACAGTAAACTCAGGTGTACCTCAAGGAACAGTCTTGGGTCCACTATTATTTTTAATTTACATAAATGATTTACCAAATTGCATTGGTTCAGGAACAAAAGTCAGATTATTTGCAGACGATTGCATAATATATAGAACAATAAAAACAACACAAGACACAGACATTTTACAAAGAGAATTAGATGAATTACAGAAATGGGAATCAAATTGGAGCATGTCTTTCCACCCAGAAAAATGTCAGTTGTTAAGAGTAACAAAAAACTAAAACAAATTAATTCCACTTATCTTATTCATGGCAAACCAGTAACACAGACTAAAAATGCAAAACTGTCATGGAATCCACATATTGATGAAACTATAAAAAAAAATTTCTATAAATCAAATAAGAACTTAAAACTAAAATGTTATTTAACCTTGGTTAGGCCAATAATAGAATATGCATCCACCGTGTGGGGCCCCTCAACTCAAGAAAACATTAAGAAACTGGAACAAACACAAAATAGAGCAGTGAGATTCATAACAAACGAATATTCACATTTGACTAGGGTAACACCATTAGTAAAATCACTAAATGTAGAAAGCCTTCAGGACAGAAGACTCAAAAGTAAAGTAGCAATTATAAATAAAACACTGAACCATAATCCTCAAATACAAAAACAAAAATTTAATAAAATACTCTGAAAGACACAAAAATAAAGGCACATTCCTCGTCCCATATGCTAGGACAAATTTGTACAAATACTCCTTCTTCTCTAGTGCTATTAGAGCATGGAATGGGTTGCCTGAGCTAGCCAGAAAAACCAGTGACTTGGCAGAATTTAAGTCATTGGTTAATATGCATGACTAAATGCATGACGCGTAGGACGTAATCATCTTCTTTTTTGAAGTAACGTCTGTATTATATAAGATAAGATAAGATTCAATAAAAAAGACTTCCATGTACGTTAAGTGTAGAAGTCATGAGCTAGACTAAAAAAACTGATTGTGCAGAGCTCACTGGAAAGACAGCAACATTGAAGCATTACAAGAAATGAGCAGAATAAGAAATTAAAGACCAACATTTTTAGAGACCCTTAAAAGAGGAATAGCCGCTATTAGTTGTGTATGGTCCGTCGTCCCGTTTAGATCTCAGAAACTACAAAAGATATTGAAAATCCGATCAAAGTTTTGCGTAACGGCCACTTTATTTTTCTTTTCCGAAAGCGAAAAGTTAAATTTTTTAAAATTAACTATGCAAGCAGTTTTTTAAAATAAAATACACCATTTTACAATTATTCACTATTAATAGTAAAAAGAAAAAACCAACCAGAAAAACATACATAGTTCATATCTATAACAAGACAAACATAAAAATAAATACAAAAAAAAAACAAAGCCTATATTAAGTGTAATGGTATCAGTTAGTTTTCATCAGTCATGTAATTAAACTTGTAATAGATCTAGAACAACAACCGACAGTTGCACTGGGTAGGGCACGAATCCCGTATGGGAGACGAACGTATGCCAAAGGCAGTCTTTTTTGGTGAGCTAAAAGGTGGTCGACATAACAGAGGCGCCCCACGGAAACGCTTCAAAGACCAGCTTAGGCGTCAACTTTCCTTGGCTAACATAGAAGAGAGCACCTGGTTGCATGCGGCCTCAGAACGAGACAGCTGGAGGTCACTCACGAAGGCCGCGGGATACACATTTGAGACCAAAAGAAAATCTGTTGCCGAGGATAGACACAGTGAGTTGATATACGCTTAGTAAAAATAAAACCGGAAGACTATCAAATTTAAGGAATATTGTTCTGTATATTTTTAAAACGTTTATATAAAGGGGTGTGTTTTGAAGCGGCCCCCGGAGGGGAATAGCTACTAATAATTTTGTGTGGTCTGTCTGTCCGTCAGTCCGTGCATCCCGTTTAGATCTCGTAAACTAGAAAAGATATTGAAAATCCAACATCTTGATATTTTTGACCTTTCAAGTTTTGATGCAAAGGCTACTTTTCGAATTGCGAAATATTTAATTTTAAAATCAACTACGCAAGCAGTTTTTTCTGTAAAATATACCATTTTTAAAAACTATTAATAGTAAAAAAAAAAAAAAAAACACGTGAGACTATTTAATAAGGAAGATCGCAATTAACTATATTTATTACACATTTATGCAAACGTTTTTAATGTTTTGTCAAAAAATGTTGATAGCTTGTAGTTCAGAGTTTCTGATATTCTTTCAGAAAATATTGAAACCTGCCTTTTTACATGTCTGTGCGGACCACTTAGGTTTTGAGTTTGCATTTCCACACAAACTGTCTTTGCAATCTTGTTATTTTCTATAATAATGTTCCAAACAATATTTGTATTACTAAGTAATCTGTTTTCTGTAATACAAATTACTATTTTAAAAAAAAAAAGTTTATTTTGCTTACAAAAAAGCAATGGCTTTAGTATGTATATATATATATATATATGGCTAATAAGATTGAAAACAACAATTAATAAGTAGTGTTTCATATTATACATGTGAAGTGCAATATTTGAAAAGTGTTAGACATTTAACCAAAGGGAAAAGTTGTTTTTTTCTTTGGCCATCTACAAATCCATCAATTAAATAATAATTTAATAACTTCAGTTAGACAATGATTACATTGAGCTATATCTTCATAAAAAATCGGTTCATTGAATACATATGAATATGTTATAATAACATTAACAAATAATAACAAATCTCCGTACTCTGTGGTAATATCATGTCTTAAGCACCCGCTATTGGCAACTCTTTCGATTCTGAGTTTGAATTTCCACACAAACAATTGATTGAGGAATTGATTTTAAAAAAAATTATGTTACTTGTTTTATTTGCATTCATTTCTTCGATTGCATTTTATTACAAAAATTTAGAACATGATCACAATTTCCTCTTGCCAATTTTGTGCAAGTTATAACGTATGGAAAAGATTCCACCAAAAGTCTGTTTTTGTATGCAATGCAGGTAAAAAGGTTTCAAAATTGTTATCACGTATAATAGCAGCTATGTAGTAAAAAAACAAATAAACAAAAAATGAAGAGCCTTATCCTCCCTCTTTCCCTAGACGGGTTAAAGTTTTGTTTAAGTGGTTGTATTGTCAGGCCTGCAACTTTATTTTTATAAGTAATACATGGTTGATTAGCCAAAGTTTTCAATAAACTGATTGTTATGGAGATATGGTTCATTGCAAGCCTGGCTTTAATGGACGTCATCATACAATGTATGGTTGAATTTCGGGCAAGGAATTGGTGAACGGCCAATCTCTCTTGGCATTTGGAAGAAACCTTTCCCTTCATTTAAGTATCTATAAGGTTGATGGTCTCTGCAGCGATATTAATTGATGTTTTTTAAAAGATTATAAAGAGAGTTTGTGTTATCACAAAAACTAAGAGGCGGCCACCACCAGATTTCTCCATTGGGCAAGGACTATTCAAGCAATGGTCTTACATTGATTGTCTAAAGTAATCAAGAATCAGAAGAGCGATTTCAGGTAATCATTTGACATTGTTTTGTACATGAAAACAAACGGACAATATATTATCAATGGGGTGTATGGCGTATTTAGGAGGGGTAGCACCTCTAGTGGACAGGCAGTCGTACCCTCTTTTTGAGGGTAGCTTGGCTCACTCTTGGTCCCCACTCGGTACCCAACTCTCACCTGTGGCTCCCAGAAGCTGTAGCATGCGCAGCGGCCACACCCCGGAAACGGCTTGACTGGCCGGCTAAACCAGGTAGAGGGTATCTGACGTGTCCATGGCACTCAGTACACTGAGGTTCTGTCAAACCTAGCATGTGAAGTCTGGACTTGGCGGCCTGTGCGTAACGTCACAAAACTAGACTAATCGGACAGAATGGCAAGTACCAGCACAGTGCTGTGGAGTACTCAAGAGCAGGACAAGACACACAGAAAGTCTCTGGTCATCCACTGCACCCAATCTTGTCCCCGGACGTCTTGACCAAATCTTGCTTCCGGAAAAGGGCGAGAGAGTGAGGTCGACGTCTTGCGCGAATCCTACTCACTTAAATCCAAAATCCAGCGCAAGTCACTTGTCATCACCCCCAACACAACCAAACCAAAGTCCTGTGGCGACAGGCAAGCAGTGAAGCGGTAGGTGTGGGCACACTGGAAGCCGTAGCTGCAACCCTGCACACAGGCGGCTCAGGCCATATGGTCGTTCACCACTGACACAGAGCAGCAGTCGAGTCCGGTAGCCCCCTGAGTGGCTGAGCAGCCCTATTTAGGAGTGCACTTCTCACCTCCATAGCATGAGGACAGGGCTAGAAAAAGGGCCCCAAAAATTGCCTGCTCAAAACTACCCTAGCCAGCCTACCGCAGTTGGCGGGAACCCTACTCAAGCGGTCGAAATTCAAAGAAAAAGACGAGGATAGTTCCTCTTACCATAGGCGCATGTAATGTGCTCACACTCCTGACAACGACACATCTGATAGACCACAAAGACGAACTGCACTAGTAGCCAGGGAGCTCCATAGACATAGCAGCACTAAGCGAGACTCGGCTTGCAGATGAAGGTGAACTCTGCGAAAGAGGAGCTGGATATACTTTCTTCTGGAGCGGTAGAAGCATTGAAGTACGACGTGAATCTGGAGTCGGCTTTGCCATAAAAACATCAATAGTATCCAAACTAGTCGGGCCTCCCAAAGGAATTAGTGATAGGCTCATGACCCCAAAGCTGCCTTTACAAAACGGAAAGAAACATATTTCCATTGTTAGCTGTTACGCACCCACCATGACCAACCCAGATGATGTCATAGCAAAGTTCTACGAAGAACTAAACTCCACCTTACTTGATATTCCAAAAACAGAAAAAGCTACTCATTCTCGGTGACTTCAACTTCGGCTCTGACCATCACATCTGGAAAGGAGTCTTAGGCAAATTTGGGATAGGTCAATGCAACAGCAACGGATAATTACTACTCAAGACCTGTGCTGAACACAAGCTGCTCATATCGAACACAATATTCAGTCTTCCAATGAGAAAGCGAACTTCCTGGATGCATCCCCGCTCAAGACACTGGCACCTCATAGATTACTTCATCCCCAGACAATCTGACCGTCAGGACATTCGTGTCACCAAATCTTGCTATGGTGCAGAATGTGGAACAGACCACTGCCTCATCATCACAAAACTAAATATTCGTATCCAACCAAAGAGACGTCCGCAAAAATCAAAACCCCTAAAAAGGCTAAACACGGCCAACTTAGTAGATGACAAAACTGAAAAGTCGCTTGCAGATGCGATAGAGAACTGCCTCAAGTCCACCCTTCAAACTGAATCAAATGTAGATTAAAGCTGGGAATGCTTCAAAGAAGCTATCTATAGCACAGCCCAAAAATGTGCAAAAACAGCTACGCCAAATGCAAGATACCTGGCTAAGCAAGAAAGTGGAAACAATACAGGAATTTGCTGACAAGCGCGATATGAAGAACTTCTACTATGGCATAAACGAAATCTATGGACCCACAAAGTCAGGCTCATCCCCTCTATTAAATGCTGATAGGACAATCCTATTGACAGATAAGGAAGAAATCCTAAAACGCTGGGCAGAGAACTTCGAAAAGGTTCTCAATACACTTTCCATCATAAATAAAGCGGCCATAGACAGGCTACAGCTAGTACCAATAAATGAAAAAATGGATGACCCCCCTTGCCATTCAACAGCTCGCAAGCGGAAAAGCCCCAGGAGCTGACTCCATTCCCGCAGAGGTCTACAAAAAAGGTGGATTAGCCCTGATTGAAAGACTTCATAAGCTCTTCATAATTATGTGGGGAAAAGAGTCAATACCACAAGACTTTAAAGATGCCACAATTGTTCATTTATACAAGCGAAAAGGAAACCCCCAGATCTGCGACAACCACAGAGGAATATCTCTTCTCTCTATTGCTGGGAAAATCCTTGCACGCATTCTACTAAATCGGCTCATGCAACACATAGAATATGGTCTACTACCAGAAAGCCAGTGCGGCTTTATAAAAGAGCGTGGAACCATTGACATAATCTTTGCAGCAAGGCAGCTCCAGGAAAAATGCCAAGAACAAAATGCTGACCTGTTTTCAATATATGTCGACTTAACAAAGGCATTCGACACTGTTAGCAGAGAAGGACTCTGGAAGATCATGTCAAAGTATGGCTGTCCACAAAAATTCATAACCATGGTGAGACTATTTCATGATGGCATGAAGGCCCGTGTCCAAGAAAGTGGAGAATCATCAGAGCCCTTCGAAGTATCAAACGGGGTAAAACAAGGCTGTGTCCTAGCACCTACACTGTTCAGTATCATGTTCTTCGCTATGCTGACAGATGCATTCACAAATAGAGTAAACAATGGGATAAATATATCATACAGATTTGATGGTGGCCTATTCAACCCGAGGCGGATTAAAGCAAAATCAAAAACAAATGCAGCAGTAATCAGAGACTTGCTAATTGCTGACGACTGTGCCCTAAATGCCTGATCTGCAGAGCATCGTCAGTGACTTCTCAAGAGCATGCACAGACTTTGGCCTTACCATCAATACGAACAAGACTGAAGTCTTATATCTACCTGCTCCTGGGAAAGCCTACTCGGATCCAAGTATCACTATAAATGGACAGTATATAAACGCAGTGAACAAATTCACATATCTTGGCAGCACACTCTCCAGAAATGGAAAAATCGATAGTGAAATCGACCTGCGTATCGCCAAGGCCAGTGCATCCTATGGCAGACTGTCTAAAAATGTCTGGAACAGACGTGGTATCACCACAAATACAAAGCTAGGGGTCTATAGAGCCGTCATCCTCCCCACATTGCTCTATGCCTCAGAAACATGAACAGTGTACAGTAAACATGCAAAGAAACTAAACCACTTCCACATGACATGTCTGAGAAAAATACTAACTGTCAAATGGAAATACAAAATACCAGATACAGAAGTCCTTCGAAAAGCGTGTCTGCAAAGCATCCACACAATCCTGATGCAGTCCCAGCTGCGATGGGCAGGTCACGTCTACAGAATGGAAGACCACCGCATCCCTAAACGACTCTTGTATGGCCAACTAAGCGAAGGAAAGCGCTCGCAAGGTGGTCAAAGAAAGCCTTTTAGGGACACCCTCAAAGCTTCTCTGAAGGCGTTCAGGCACCTAGGAGACAGAGGCACATGACAGAGCATCATGGCGTCGCGCTGTGAAAACTGGCGCACAGGTTGCTGAGGAAAAAAGAACAACGCTGGCAGAAGAAAAACGCCAGAAAAGAAAAGCAAGACAAACGACACTAGCTCCAGCTGGAATAACCTGTCAAGTGTGCGGCCGAACATTCCGGGCTCACATAGGTCTCACCAGCCACACGAGGAGGCATAAAACCCCAGTGCAAAGCCCTCAGCCCCCTGGATGACAAAGTGGTCATCATCGAACCACGATGGACGAACTATAAAAAAAAATATTATCAATAATTAGATTTCTGAGACAGACGACACAAAACTAATAGCGACTTATCATCGTATGGGGGAGGGGCGTAGAAAAATGATAAGACTTCTGTAAACCTAAAAGAGACTCCTATGTACACACAAGGCAAGCCATTGCACGAGCCACTAGGTCATACATTTTAGCATTTATAGAAAAAACACATCTTTGCTTCTATTAGATCTAGTTGTACAATTTTGTAAACAATATTTTTAAAACTTGTTTTTGTCTAGCGTAACTTTTATGCTTTATGGTCCATAGTTTCTTGTGGACCAGTTGGGGGGGGGGGAAGGTTTCCGTTCTACTTTTACAAAAACAATTTTAAAAAAAACAAAAAAAATTCGAACTCGAGCCCTCCTTGATGAATGAATCACTTCTAGCCTATCAGCCACACATCCCTCTCCTTTGGTCTTAGGACTCTATTGTTAATTTACAATTTTTATCCAACTAACTTTCAAGACTATTTGACTGTTGTTTCCAAAGCTTATATCAATTCATTTTGTCTGGGTGAAATGTTGTACACGTTATTTCCCCCACTTCCCTTTCCCAGATCTAGTAGAAACTTGGCGCAATTATTTATTGTCGATAAAAAAAACATGAATCAATTTTAAAAAAAACAACAAGTAGTCGTAATTAATTAACTTTGTTTTCTATAGAAAGTGTACTAAGCATAGGGGAGATAAGCCTAAGCTTAGGGGAAATAAGCCTTGTTTAGAAAATTAGGTCGTTCGCTAAACATGTTAAACTATATAATTGATCAGATTATAAACCTATTTTTATAAGTTCTTGCATCATGGGCAGCACGGAAACCTTCTTCCAAACCCCACCCCACCAACTGGTCCACAAGAGAAAGAATTGTGGTTGCTGGTAGTTCATAGATTCTGATATTCGTGCTAAAAATATCTAAACCTGCCTTTTTGCCAGTATTGCTTACCAAATCGATTGGAGATTTAGTATTCAATTATCTTTCTTTTCACACAGGGCGGATCCAGAGGAGGGTGGTAAGGGTGAATTTCAGTAAAGAAATCACACAATTTTTATATGAATTATTTACTTATGTTAATAATGTGAGCTTGCGCTCCCAGGGCTATTTTTATATGTAATTTTATTTTTCTACTTGTATAGGTTAGAGCTATTTTTATGTATTCAATTTTTTATAGGCTAACGCCAGAATTAATATTTGTACGCTTTTTGTTATATGGGTTAGGGCGGGTAGTATAAATAGTTAAATCCATGCTACATCCTGTACAGTTGACCAGCGGTCAGTAAAGTATATCGCTGTCTGTGTGACAGTTGATGATCTTAGTGATGTGGCGTATGATTATTTAATCATTGCTATATTTCTGTACCTGGGACGGCCTGTAAGTGTAGAAATATTTTATATTTTCTTTTACTAGATCAATGTCACACTGTGTGTAAATATGCTAGATATATTTTAATTTAGTTTTGTTTTCTACTTGGACTATTTGTCATAATAGTTGTCAACATGCTGTATTAAAGATGGCGGCGTCCATTAGTCCCGCTATGAGTGTTCTAGATCAAATAGAATATATATGATTTTGTATTTATAGTTTTGCATTTATGTATTGCAGGCTATTATTACTGCTGTTTTAACTGCTGAATATAGATATAGCTGCTGAAATACTTGCTGCTATAACTGCTATTAGATCTACATGCTGCTGTATCTAATATTGCTGCCCTGATATAATTGCTGCTGTAGACTAGACTAGACTAGTGTTATTTGTTATTTTGTTTCTGTAGTGTTGCCTTAGTCGGCTTAGACTTAGTGTCTTAGTCACGTAGTAGCTTAGTCTGCTCTTAGTGAAGTAATACTAATAGTAAGGTACTAAGACTTAGGTGTTCTTGTTTTAGTATTAGTTATGAGTTGGTTGTAGTAGTAGAATATTGTAGATCTAGACTAGTTTATTGTAGTGTGTTAATGTAGATCTAGGTCTAGTGTAGTAGTTGTAGTGATTTAGTTAGATAGTTGGTTTTATCAGTTTGTGTTAGTCGGTTTGGTTAGTTTGTTTGTGTTTGTAGTGGCGTAGATTTAGATGGTTTTAGTTAGTTGTAGTGGTTAGTGTATATATCATATTTTATTATTGATTTATTTTTTGTATATGTAAATAAAGTTTCGTTTTGTATATTTATCCTAAACTAAAGTTTCGTTATCTTGCTTTCATTTAGTTTAGGTTAGTATGTCTGGTTACTTAGGCGACTCTAGCCCCTTGGTCGTAGACTGAGGTGTCACAGACTGAGCCCACCCAGTAGCGCTAACATCTGCCTACTATTATAGAATTTAATGTTGAGCAGAGAATAGGTCTCCACTCAGAGCCTCCTGACCTGCTCACAATAATATATACTAATTATTTATAGTTTAACCTTTTTTTTTATTATTATGTCGCCCCCCCCACCTCTGGTATGTTGGCCGATTTGGTGGGTGGGGGAACGATTGCACAATCCCGCCCCTATCCTCTATCCTTAACTTTCGAATGGGGGCGGTACAATATCATTGTAGAAATCATAGTTTGTTAACATAATTAGCTACCTATCTATATGATAAAAGCTACTTATTGATACATATTCGAACCGATCTTTATGTTTTTCATCTTCTGATATCTTGGCCGTTTCTGTGATGGTGGATGGGGGAGGGATGATGACATTACTAGATTCCCCACTCTAGACTTTTGAGAAGGGGGCGGTCCAATTTTTAAACAGAAATCCTAGCCTGTCCAACCTTTACTCAATCTGAGATTTTTTGTTGTATAAATTTTGGGCCTATAATTAACAATGTATATACTTGAATCCTAAAAATAAAAAAAATAAAAAATAGAGTAGAATCTAATTTCTCCTCCGTCTTCTGATTTTTATTTGTTCAGAGCTTTAGGTTCTAGTACAAAAACGAAGTTACAAAAAGGCGTATTGAACAAAATTAATAACTTATTAATGAGCTTTTCTTTAAAATATTATTTTTCAAAGACATTTTTTTTCGGTGGCGACCCTCAAAGCCTTAATCAAAATCTGTAGAGTATCTTTTCTTTTCAAGGAACAAATCAGTTGTATTTGCAATGTACTAAGGGCCTATAAATTTACATTACTATTTTTAAAATTTAAAACATTATGCAAAAGGTTCTTAAAAATTAGACATTATCACTAACACTTCAGGATCGGCCATTGTCCCGAAGTTACTTTATTTTACTAAATTTGACCTGCTTTTTAATAGGATGAATAATGAGCTGTAGATTTCAGGAGAATGCGTTTCTAGCAGTGAAGAATGCAAAAAAGCTCTTTGCGTTTATACATAAGGCATCCGCTAGTGCAGTAGAATAGTTATGTCTAAACAAAAATCTATTTAAGATTTAAACTAAAGGCCTAGTTCCCTGTCTTGACAAACATGTTCTTTTTATTCAACTTTTCCTTCTTGTGTATTGATCACCATGTAATGTTACTTAAATATCGACCGGCCGGTAGAGCAAAAGAACAAACAGGAGATTAAACAAAATTATTCAAAGTTTAGCTCTTTGAGTGACTAGTAAGTAGGTGAAATCAAATCTTGAGCGATTAGAATTTGAAAATTACTTTGCTTTTTTTTAGAACCTTTGCAAGTCTACACTTCACCGTAATAAAGGGATTCAAAGAGAACGCAGATCAGGTGTTTTACATTTTAACCTTGAGCTATCCGTCACGGTAAGACTATTTCAGTGCACATGTTTCAGGAATGAAATCTAGCACGACATAGATCTATTGCGTAGGTAAGGGCATTAAAACAATCTAGCCAATACGTTGGTCATGTAACATAAGAGATAATATACATTTTAAGTTACTATCACATTTGTTTCAAGTGAATACTTAGAAATACAGTTAGACGGACAAAAGAGATAGATAGATAGATGGATTGATTGATTGATGCTGTCTTTGTGACACGGCAACGAACTCTTGGTTTAATCTGCGAGCAGTTTGTGACGTCGCAGGTCAGTGTTTAGACCTTCTCTAGCTATTGGTTAGGCAATGCGACCAGCTACATAAACTCCCAGACACTATTTTATGGAAGAGAAAAAAGATTTATTTCAGCGCAGAGGAAAGAGACAAATGGTAAAGCAAATTGCTGTCCCACCTAGGGTCTAAGTTCGCGTCCCGCTTGATGTTGCAATTCTTTAAAACTGAGTACGTTTGTCCTTTTCTCCAGTCAACCTTTAAATAGTGATTGACATTTGGTCCCTGTAGCCTTAATTTGAATTTCCTTTTTTAAAAATAAATGATAAAAAACAAGTTAAATCTTTTCGCAAACTATTGTAAGAAATATCAAATTGTGAAAGCTTCTTATGACCAGTCATCATTTACAAAAATAATACAAATTCAATTACACTTTTTTTTAACACAGTATGAATTTGTATACATAACAACGGGTATAGTACCCACTATGCAATTAAACTATTCTAACATATATAGATCTTGGTTTTAATAATATAAGAAATGTATCTTGAAAATACAAATAAGCTTACCCTATTAAATAGAATATAATCATTTCCTTCCATGGAAATGCATCTGTAGAATAGGCTTGACACTGAAATTCAAATGATCTTTTTTTAAAATAATATAATCCCTCAAGGTATTAATTGTTTTTCTGATATTCAATGTATAAAATAAATTTAATAATTTTCTTTTGAAAAATCTAGAGCCCTTGGAATATTCATTTAAAGATTTTCTATTCAAGTGTCACTAGTTCTTAAGCTTCGTAGTGTCCTAGATTTAATTCAGTCAAGCGAAACTTCTGTATGTATTGTCTTGCTTTTGTTCTACCTGAGTGATTTTGTCAGTGAACAATTTTGTTCTAATTATGTTTGTTGCACCGTTTTTTGGAACATTCATTACTAGATATAAAGTTACCTTAGAAGTTGTGTTCATCTCAGAAAAACACCATAGAACTAATTGGGAATGTAGAGGAGCGCTCAGTATGAGAGCCACATTTTGAAGACTGGCGTGCACGCTCACGCGTGCCTTGTGTTCAGCAATGTCATGGGGAGAGAGGGAACTGTGCCAGGAACAAGGAGAATTTGTTGATCTCTTAGTTTTGATGTAATATCGTATTTCTTCCCATTTCAATCTATAGTTTAAAATCAAATAATAACTTCGAACAGACTCATATTTAAAGTGAAAATAGTTATAAAAAAATATAAATATAGAAATATAATAGTATAATATATAATATAAATATATAATAGAGTCGACTCCGACTGAGGAAATATACGAAATTTTCCGAATTATGTATAAGAAAGAAAAGAAACTATGCCATACGACTTAGCTAGACTAAAAAAAAATGTCTTTTTTAATACGAAAACGTTGACGAGCGTTACTAGACATTGACGCACGAGAATTATTTCATTGAATAAAATCATTCCAAATGAAGTTAAAGGAAAAAATCCACAATTTTAGACTACATGGCCAAGTTAGAGTCGAAATTGTCTTTTTTTTTTGTTTTTTCACTACGTAAGAATTGACGAGGTTTACTAGACATTGGTACACCCGTAAACCGAGTTCTTATAGCATTTCATTTAAAGATTTCATTCCGAATGATGTTAACAGAAAAAAATTTGTCTACGTAACACGACCTAATTAGACTAAAATGTCTTTTTCAAAACGAGAGAGGTGACGATGGTTACTAGACATTGGCTCACCTAGTTTTTATTGCATAGTTTTTATTGCATTTCGTTGAAAGAGTTCATTCTATATGCAATCAAAGCAAAATAAAATGTTCCACTACGTTTCACGGCTACTTAAACTAGTTAGACTAAATAATGTCTTTTTAAATACGAGAGAGTTGACGAAGGTTAATAGATATTGGCTTACGGATTCTATAATTTCATTTAATAAAATCATTCCAAGGAACGTAAAAGGAAAAAACTTTCTACAACGTCACTCAGCTTAATAAGGCTCACTCACTCACTCACTTTTCGATACGAGAGAGTTTACTTTTTTTTTTACTTATCTTGCGAACAATATCAAAGCCTTAGTCTACCGGATCTGTTTTATGAGCACTTTGATATACTGTAGTGAAACATGATCAACCTACTCATGGCAGGAAAAAAAGCTAAATATCTTCCACTTCCGATGCCTAAAATAAAGTGGCAAGACAAAATAACCAATGAGAAAGTGCTACAAAGATCAGGGTGCCAGGACATCCGCTGTGATATCAGCAGCAGGGGCTTTTGCTGGTTTGGCTACGTTCATAGGATGCCAGAAGGTCGACTTCCACAAGACATTTTGTATGGTGATCTAACAGAAGGTAGGACCTGTCGCTGGTCGTCCACTTTACGGTATACGGATGTATAACAACTGTGCTATTACATCTTCCTAGTTCCTTGTTACCACTCTTGGTTTTAACTAGAGTGGATTTCTGTATTCCTGGTTTCTATGTTCCTAACATGAGTTCTAGCCTGATTCCTTAAAGTTACATCTGGAAGAAACCATTCCCAAATCCGTGACGGGAGGAAAGCACTTCTAGATCTACATCTGAATTCACTCTAACATTCTTGACAAGCCTACCGCGCCATTTCTTTCTAGAAGAAACCAAGTGAAAGAGTCAATATGGTCACACTTAGTGTAACTATAAGCAGCAGTTGTAGAAACAATTAATTCATCTATATTATTTTAACTTGTTATTATTTATTAAATCTTGTACTTATCTGAAACCAAAGTTATTCCCCCGTCCATTATTGTATGTCAACAGTGTGTCTATATTCCATTCCTTCGATGTGCGTTGGTCTATTGTTCACTATTAGAAACCTCTGTATCTGGGCCATCTCTAATTAAAAATCCAGTTAATTTTAATTCTTCACACACCCAGCTAGACACAATTAGCTAACTAATATTCTATTTTCTTCAAGTGATTGAAATATACTAAATATACAAAGCTGTGTTCTAAATGACAATGGGCTAATGACATACAATAACATACAATATCATCAGTATAGTTGTAAATGAATTTAATAATTATAGTATGTAATAATGTTTCCGTTTCGGTCAATCATTTTCTAGCATCTATTTTAAGTATATTCAGTCTAATTACTTAATTTTATGAAATCAACCTTAAATATATTTTTGCCAATAGAATAAAATGAATGCACATTTTCAATATTAATATACAAGTTAGCTTTCCCGTTTTAATTATTGTTTATTTGTTTTACATGTTGTAAATGTTCCGTCAGATTATTAAATCCTAGCCAAAACCTCCTACAGGAATTGTGTATGGTGGCGGGTAAGGTTCGAACCAAAGTTCATCGAGAGGACAGTTCAGAGCGCATACCATACCACTCTAATATTATCTATTAATTCTTGAGTTAAGTCTGTAAATGTTTAATCTTTTAATTCACGTGCACCGAAAGAAAGACACTATTATAAACTAATACCCTGCTACACTTCAGTTTTTCCGGAACATTTTTTCATCCTTAAATTGAACGGCCATAATTACAACGCTCCCCGCGAATACAATTTGTAGTCCTTTTCTTTCTCTGATGGTCATGTCTCTAAATCCATAGTTTTTTCCTATCAGTTTATTATACCATGTTTCTTGCTCCTAGTCCAAACTTATTATCTTCTTGTGTACTTCTATTCTGCAACGACATTGGTCTGTCCGTTTTAAAGACAATGCACAATATTTTTGTACAAACTAATATGCTTTCTAAATTGGTGACCGGTCATTTCATCCCCGGTCACTTCATCTTCACTTTATTCTGCATTTAATTATATATATCGGTTGTTTTAGGAATAATTAAATAAATTATACATTACAGGTACAAGAATGACTCAATGATTCGGGTCATATTAGTTCTGAAACAACACGATTATAATGCAGAAAGAAAATGTTTAAAAGAAAACAACAATAGATGCAACGCATTAAAGAATGCATGATTTTGAAAAGCACTCTTGGCAATCCTTGATAGAACGAATTATTGGCAAGGTCTCGCTTTTAAAAGATTCACAAATAGTTTTACACACACACAAAGGATATTTGTATCAATTAATACAGGCAACTCAAAATTTGAGTGAAATAGAAAATAAAATCCTCGAAAATGTAGATATAGGCCTTAGCACACAAATATGTTCACAAAACATTAGATTCTACACCAGAAAGATCTCATACCAAACTAATCGCTACTATAATTGCTTCTGTTTCTTATACACATCATGTTGCAATACATGCATATTTTCTGGGGTTTTGCCCAATTACTGATACAACTGGAGAAGCAATTTGTAACTATGCGATAAAAGAAAATGCAATGTTAAAATTGGAAATAAGAATGATCTACAAAAATGGAATTGTGAGTGATTGTGCTTTTGTTACAGTGTCCCGCTCAGTCGTTATACATTTGTTTTTGTAGGAAAAAAAAGGGGGGGGGGGGCGGCGGCATTTTAAATTTCGCTCGCAGGCGGCCACAACCCTCGCAGCGGCCCTGCATATATAATTGCTCAGTAGGCATGCTCATATGTAAATAAATGTGACAAACATTTTAGGATTGCATTAAATGATTAAATGTTCCAGCTTAGCTATCTCGCGCCTGGATAGTTGCCCTTTGCTGCTACACATCAGAATACTCTGATACTCGAGAGCCGGTCCTGTTCAAAGAAATAGATACTAGAATTCCAAGGTAAAGAGAATGTATGAGGGAACGTTTAGGCCTTTCTATTTATAGTTAGAAGTAAGAAAAAAAAGGGAGGGTTCCATGGTGAAACAAAACAATATATATCCTGTGAACAAATCAACGGGCGCAGCAGGTGGATAAGGCAAATATTATACATTTATTTATTCGGGCCAAAATGAAATAACTACATATTAATTTTCTAAACTTATTATTCCCTGAAAGGAGAAAAGACGCTATGAGTTTTGTGGGGAATGTCTGTTCTTTTGTCAGTCTGTCCCGTTTAGATCTCGTAAACTAGAAAAGATAGTAAAAATCTGACACCATAATATTTTAGACCATTCAAAGTTCTAATGCAACGGCTACTTTTTCTTTTCTGAAAGCGAAAAATCTAATTTTTTAAATCCTTTATGCAAGCAGTTTTTTCATAAAAAAGCACCACTTTTACAACTATTCACTGTTAATAGTAACAAACACGCGAGGCTCTTTAGAAAGGGCAACGGTTGCCTATTATCACAATCATCAATTAAAGTGGATGTCAGATGTCAAGATTTATGAAGATGCAATGATAGATGTCACGTTGAAGATTATCTTGACCTGTATCACACTAACGATGATCGTGATTGCCGAGGATCTTGAAATCTTCTTTTAATAAGATGATCGTATAGAAGTAGCTAGATCTAGTTGATAATACGATCATTCAAAATATTGCCAGTTGATCATCTAGAAGTTGTCATTCGCTAAGTCGATCTAAGTATGTTACTATATTCAATGAAGAAACTTCTCTTCGTCTAAAACAATTACTTTAATTCAGAACTTGAAAAAGCTATTCACAAATAATTACAATGGTTAAACGTACTTGAATAAAATGATAGATCTACACAATGATATAACTGAGTTCTAATACAAATCTTTAGTAGATGTTTCACTTCCAAGTTCCATACAATGACTGACTAAAAAAACCAAAACTTTTTCCAGGGTCCAGCACTGTCACGTCTCCCAGGCAGCTCGTTGCAGTGCCAACCAATAAATGCAGCCCAAGTTACACTAATTAACATATCTCCACGTGAGAAAAAACCCGAGGTAATTGACGAGCTAAAAATAGATACTGTGTACGTGACACCTATCATATTTCGAACATATTTATAGATTTTTTGTCAAAAATATTTTTAATCACATTTGTATTGCTAAGTTATGTAAGTTCTGTCATATTAAATACTACATTTACATAAAAAAGATTTCTTTTTTTAAAGAGAAAAATCTATATAGTATGCATATAAGTTGGACATAATTTAAAACAACAATTAATAAGTAGTTTTCATATTATCCGTAAACTGCTACGTCCGATTGCAGAAATAGCACACAGAACTTTTTTTTTTTTTTTTTACGGATATTGTTTTTTGGAGGATTTGAATAAGAGATTGACCCTTTACAAAACAATTAGATCAATTATATATTTATTACAAGACATCAGTTAGGCCAGGTTCACATCTAACTTTACATTCACTTTCACCTAACCTTTGGTCTGCTGGACAGCTGGGGCACCACACAAGATATGTCAACCTCCTTTTTCCATTCTTCTCTGTCATTTGTCTTTGATAGAATTTCATTCTGATGTTCTTTCTGGAAATATTGAAACCTACCTTTTTACCTGCCTGGGTGGACCACTTCGTCTCAGAGGAAAGAATTATATCATGTATATAGCTTTCTTTTTTAAGTAAAAAAATGCAACTTAAAGATATTCGATAATAGATCTAAAATAAGCCAGAAAGTTTAAAGTATTAAAAAGATTAGAGTACGATCCTATTGCCTATTGTTTGATACCAGCCTGTACAAGAAAGTGTAACTATTGACTAGATAGAACATTTCATTTCATGAGATTTACCTAAGGACATAAGTACACCAGGTTGACGACTGTCGTCGAGTGTCATGAACCATGACAAGCAAAGAACTACACTTGTGATCTGGGATAGTCGTGCAATATTTCAGGCCATGGGCGTAGCCAGAATTTTTTTCGGGGGGGGGGATGTATGTATGTATGTGTGTGTGTGAAAGTGTACATAATTAAT
Organism: Biomphalaria sudanica; assembly: GCA_036873155.1. Taxonomy (NCBI): domain Eukaryota; kingdom Metazoa; phylum Mollusca; class Gastropoda; family Planorbidae; genus Biomphalaria; species Biomphalaria sudanica. The sequence goes on from JAZGLO010002976.1 coordinate 29,326, forward strand.
TTTTATTACATTCATACTCTTCCTTCTTTCGGAAGATGTTTATTGTGCCCTAGAATATGTTCTTCCTGGAGTTAGTGGAAAAATTTTAGACTCCTCACCCTTGCCAGCCAAGCACTATTTCCGGTATTGAAAGCCAACAAAATGCATATACTGAGGTATCTACAGTGCATTATCCTGTTGTTACAAAGTTCTATTTCAAAAACCTAATGTGCTATTCTTACTGACTTAGGCCCTCGCCGTTCTGTCACTGGCAATGTCTGAAGCCTCTTCCCACCTGCTCTCAGAACCTCCATGAATGTGTGGCGCCACGTTGTACAAGGATGTCATCGCAACTCTTATTATGCGTAATTCCTTTTGTCGGAGAACATGTCCCGCAAACCTCTTGCGACGCTCTTTCACAACCGTACTATGGGGTCGACTCCCAGTTCGGCATAGGATTTCTTTGATTTAGACCCAATCTCTATAACTGACTCTTAAAAATCTGTCTTAGCCATCTTTGTTGAGCTACATTTTGTGTTTTTCAATTTCGGCAGATGACTTTTCACTGCACTTTTTTTTATGGAGCCCAGCCACTGGTAGAAATGTGTAACCTCTCTTGACTACGCTCTTGGAATTAGGTGACTGTAGTTTGCTTTATTTTTTATATCGAAAAGGAAAGTTTTAAACTCAAAACCATCTTGAGGGGCTTTAAACTTTTAAAAAATGCCATCTGGAGAAAGGAGGTTTAAACTCGAAACCCCCCATTGGATTGGCTACGCTCAGAGAATTTTAGTGTGTATAATTTGCTTTTGTTTTTATATTGAAGAGGTATTTATTTGCATCAAACCCCTAATGGGGGTTTAAACTCAAAAACCCCTTTGGCTAAGCTCATAGCATTTTGAGTGCGTAATTTACTTTATTTGTATATTGAAGAGGTATTTTTTTAGCTTCAAACCCCACTGTAGATGGGGTTTAAACTCAAAAAGCCTTTGGCTACACTCATAGAATTTTGAGTGTATAATTTGATTTTTTTTTATATTAATGAGGTATTTTTTATTTTCAAACCCCGCTGAAGGGGGATTTAAACTCAAAACCCATTTTGCTACGCTTATTGCATTTTGTGTGCGTAATTTGTTTTTTCTTTATATTGAAGAGCTATTCTTTGGCTTCCAACCCCTCTAAAAAGTGTTTAAACTCAAAAGCTATTTGGCTATGCTCATAGCATTTTGAGTGCGTAATTTGCTTTTTTTAAAGCGGCCCCCGAAAGGGGAAAAGACGCTATTAGTTTTGTGTGGCCTGTCTGTCCGTCTGTTCGTCTGTCCGTCCGTCCCGTTTAGATCTCAGAAACTAGAAGAGAAAATGAAAATCGGACATCATGATATTTTAGATCATTCAAAGTTCTAATGCAACGGCTACTTTTTTCTTTTCCGAAAGTGAACCATCTAGCTTTTAAAATTATACATGTACGCAGATTTTTCAAAAAATTACACCACTTTTGAATGAAAAACTTCAGGAAAAGTAAGTCTTATTAAAAAGTTCAAACGCTTCTTCATTAATAAATCAAACTTCATTCACAGATTCGCGCATTGGTACAAAAAAAAATTCAACTAAGATCACGATAGAAAAAGTATCAATGGATCATTTATTAACTAACTCATGGAATAGAAAACTGATTCGAATGTTGTTTTTAAAAAGAATTTTAATACGAACTACGTTTCTTCAATTATAAGTTTAAAAAAAAAACAAAAAAACTTCTTTTTACCGCGTAGCTTTTACACATCCTCATTACGCTATACACTTGTCAGCAATCTGAATCTAAATCAAAATAAATAAAGGCCAGATCTACATAAATCTAGATTCTAGATCTATATACGAATTCTAGTCTAGATTTAGTACATTCTGTATCAAGATTCTAGATCTAGAGAGTCTTAGAATTGACTCAAGATTCTAGCTCTAGACTTAAAATAGATATAGACAAACTTAGACTTAGAATGACTTAAATCTAACTCTATATCTAGACTTTAGACAAACTTAGACTTAGAATGACTTAAATCTAACTCTATATCTAGACTTTAGACTTACACTTAGAAACTAAGATCTATTTTTAGATCTAGGCTTAGACTAATCTTGAATCTAGACTTAGATCTAGACCTAGTTGTCTTGTTTGTATCAAACTGATAGATTTAAAATATATTGTAAATTTTGTGTTTGCGTAGTGTAGTGGTTATCACATCTCTCTAATATGCAGAAGGTCATGGGTTCGAAAACCTATTTGAAACTTTTTTTTATTTTTAGCTAATAAATATTTCTACATTTTTTGTGAGTCACATCATGTAAAATAGATGTGCATTTTTAGCGGCCACCGAAAGGGGAAAAGACGCTATTAGTTTTGTGCGAAATGTCTGTCCGTCCGTCCAGTTTAGATCTCGTAAACTAGAAAAGATATTGACATCACAATATTTTAGACCATTCAAAGTTCTGATGCAACGGCTACTTTTTTTTTTCCTGAAAGCGAAAAATTAAATTTTTAAAATCAGTTATGCAAGCAGTTTTTTAAAGAGAAAAAATCTAATTAGTATGCATTATAAGTTAGACCTAATTAAAAACCAATAGTAATCTTATAAACTTCATCTTCTTCAACATTTTTATGTGCACATTGGGAGAATTAGATTAAAAGAGTAAGCCTTTTTAAACATTAGTTGGGAAAAAGTAAAGGCGGTTGGTCGTTAACCGTAGGCCACAAAAACAGATCAACTTTACATCATCTGCCCTATAGACCACAAGGTCTGAAAGTGGAACTAATTAGGCCAGGTTCACATCTAACCTTGCATTCACTTGCACCTATCCTTTGATCTGCAGCAGCATTGGGGCACTACACAAGATCTGTCAACCTTCTTTCTCCATTCTTATCTCTCATTTGTCTTTGATATAATTTCATTTGGATGTTCTTTCTGAAAATATTAAAGCCTGCCTGGCTGGACCACTTCGGGGGCCGATTTTAAGTTTGTGTTTCCACACAAACTGTCTTTGTTATCTTGATTAATTATTTTTTTAAGTATATTTTTTTACAGCCTAATATGTTCTATCCTCTGTCAATGTCTAGATCTGTCCGTCTGTCTCTAGCTGGACCACTTCGGGGGCCGATTTTAGTTTGTGTGTCCACACAAACTGTCTTTGTAACCTTGTTTTATATTGGAGAGGTATTTTTTAGCTTCAAACCCGCTGAAGGGGGGTTTAAACTCAAAACCCCTTTGGCTACGCTCATAGAATTTTGAGTTTGTAATTTGCTTTTTTATATTGAAGCGGGGGTTTATCGAAAATTTTGGAGGGGTTTTAAAATCTTCCTTAGCTGTGTTTTTGGAATTTGAGGATTTTCGTTGGCAATTTTTTGTTTTGTTTTATAGAAGAGGGGGATTTAACTGCAAGACCCCCTGGTAGGGGGTTTTAAACTGAAAACCCTCTGGGCTGCGCTGCATTGGAATTTATTAGCAGTCAATAAAACAAAAGCATTAAAGTCAAATATAACCTACTAGTCGATCGGCGGCGTAGCATACGCAGCTATTTTGCAGGACCGGCATCAGGCCACTGCAACCTATGCGACCGCAGTGGGCCCCGCACTTTCATAGGACCCGCGCTAATTGTAGGTGTATAAATTATTAAATTAAACCATTTTATAACTTATAACAGATTTCCAACGTCTCCCGTTGATTTACCAGGAGCTCCTGGAAATCTCCTGAAATTGCAAAATATACGAAAAAGTCCCGGAAATATAAAGAAATTAGTAAAATCTTTTGAAAACTCATACAAATCTCGGGAAATATATAGACAAAAAATGGTCATTTCGGGGTGTCATTCAATACGGAAAACGACAATCCTAAGCGCGATATCCTTAATTTTCGGAAAAAGCTTCTCGCGCCTCAAACTAATGAAAATTGAAACATTTGGTAATTCTTGCTATTGAGCATGATCTGTGTAGGAAATAAAAAAAAATTCATATACTTTATGACTTCACTACACGCAAGGCTCGTAAAGTAATTCTGTACGTAGTAAAGAATGAATAAAAAGCAAAGAAGATATTTTTTCTAATATAAAGTATATATTTTCACTTATAATATGTGTCCCTACCCAAACTTGGTCCAGCGAAATCCGTTTCGCATAGAGTCCCACAATGGTTGAGTCCGGCCCTGCTATTTAGTGACGGGTGAATACAGAGTGGATTACTTGTTCTCCTCCTCCCCCCCCCTCTTTTTTACGCCGCTAAACGTGGGGTAGAAATAAAAAAAAGAGTGATCTTTCCATGACTTATTGGTCACAACGGCCCTGCTTTTTAGTTAAGGGCGAATACTACTTATTCTCCCCCCCCCCTCTTTTTTTTTTCGTAGGTTAACTCTGTTTTGCAGAAAAAAAGCGATCCTTCCTTTACTTCTTGTCCAAACCATCCAAACTCTTGAGCCATGAAGAGAAGTATATATATAGATACACCAAAACAAAACAATGTAATATTAAAAATAACTATTTCGTAATGTATAAAGAATGTATAAATGTAGATAGTAATCAGTAAAATATAGCAATTAATCTGCTTATTGGAATTGGTTTAATATAAATAAAATAGATTCTATATCAATTTAAAAATATAAAAATATATGTGTGTTTTATGCATGACTAGTGTACGTCGCGTCTGTTATTTAAGTGTTAAATTATCTTGTTACATATAGTCTGTTTTAAGAAAACCTATCAGTCTAGTGTTTGATCTATCAGTAAAAAATTAGTGGGCCTATTCCCAAATGGAGTCATATCTAAAAATATGTTCAATTGGATAAGTTCCTGTGTATCATTGGCAGGTTGGGCTTGAAAAGTCTGTCTAATACTTTTTATGCTCTGTTTAACACTGCAGTATGAAAGTAAGATCATTACGACATTCAAAAAAGGAAGTTGTTTTAAGAGGCTATGTAAGCTCACTGGCGGATTCCAAGATCGTCCGGATCTTCCCCCCCCCCCCCTCTGAATTTTAGTAGAGAAGTCAGACAATTTGTATACAAATTCTTTCCTTGTGTTAATAATATATATATAGTTATTGATATTTTAACCAATCAAGTATTTTGGCCGATTTGGTGGGGTGGGGGGCCGATTGAGTCAACACCGCCATCCCCCCGACACTAAGCATTCGAGTAGGGGTGGTGATTTTTCTTTGAAGAAATCACACTTTTTTAACAGAATTAGTTACTTATCAATATGATAGATGCTACTTTTCGATATACTAACCAATCTTTATGTCGCCCTCATCTAGTATGTTGGCTGATTCAGTGGGGTGGGGGAGTTAGGGCGATTACATCTACTGCCATCCCCAACCGAACCATTTGAGTGGGAGGGGCGATATATTCACCACCTTCCCCCTTTTCCCGGTCAGATTAATAATGTTTAAGACATGGGGTTGAACTAAAGAAAATAACTCACCTATTGCAGAAGCACAATCCAACTATGATCAATTAATATCCCCGATAAAAAATATAATGTCACAATATCCAAATCAAATTTACATATCGCGATTTAATAACACAATAGAAAACAATCCTCAATCCTCAGTCAAGAAAAAATAAAAAAATCATAACTAAAATTTCTTAACACATTTACACACTAGTCAAGATAATTTACGCCCAACAGCATAAACAAACAAGGTTACAAAGAGAGTTTGTGTTATCACACAAACTCAGAGGCGGCCCCCGTCGGAGTCAGATCCCTGTCGGATCCGCCTATTCGCAAGGAATATTCAAGATGCGATTTAATTTTGATGGTTAAAAGTAATGATGTTTCAAAGATTCGTTTACCGTTGTAAAAAATGTTTTTTCTCTTTTAAATGCTTCTAAGTTAAAAATTATTAACTTCTCTCTGGACGACGGAGGATGGCACTGAGCAGGGGATAAACCCTGCCTGGTCATCCAGTTTGCTCACTGGACTGCCGTTCGGATTTATCCATGGTCCTGGTTTATACCCTGCCCGCTCCCATCCCCCGTCATCCTGCGGGAGGTTTGGAATAGGAAGTAAACTATCTTCAACTCTGAAGGAACAACAAAAACATGTAAAAGAAACAAACAAACAACCCGTGACCGTCGTGATAATCAATTCAGCACGCTAACCGTACGACCAGGCATTACTCTTAACTTAATACCAAACTGGTTACAAACTAATAGCCTATTATTGATAAAGATATCTATTACATATTACGGCATGGCATCAACCGGATATGTAGGCCTACAATATGTCAGACGGTGATTTTAGATAATCTTTCAGCAGCATTGATTTGTAATTGAAAAAAAAAAAGAAGTAAAAAACGGATATATGGTGCTGTACTTCGATGTCTCAGCACAGTTATCAACAGAGCTATTGGCTTTTTCAATTAAACGGAACTAGAATGAGGATGTAGATCTTTATCTTATCTTATCTTATGCAATACATAAACTAAACTTCTGATTTAGCACTCTTAAGATCTGTATTTAACAGATCTAGGTCTATAATATAAATTTGGAATAATTTAGATATAATTTAGAATAGATTTATGCCCAAAAAAATCCTATATAATCTATCAATAGACTAAATGCAACATTAAATTGAAAAATAGTAGATTAGTAATAGTATATTAGAACATTGCAATATTGATCTAGACGTTTTAAAATCAAAATCTACTTTTTAAGTCTAGAAATTGAAATTCTATATCTTGATTTAGTCTATATCAGTTGTTAAGGCTTCCTCGCGGTGTTGATTCTTTGAAATATAACTAGTGTAGATCTACGTCTGACTGGAAGTAACACTGAACTCAAACTACTTCAGTAACACCGGCGAAAGGCCGAAACAATCAAAAATATGTAGTCGATGCTGATGTTGTTCTACAAATATATTTAATAATCAAGAAGGGATCGTCCGATGTCAGCTATGTCCGTAAATCCGTATATGTATTGTACTGCTCTACAAGAAGCGTCTTCTTTGTAGCGTCACTTAGAGCTTTATTTCTTTTAACCAACTTTACGTCATCGTCGCTAAGTAAAACTTTACCCTATTCCCGAAACAAATAACTAAGTCGTAATCATGTCATAACAACTCCTCCCCCTCCCGCTAAAAAAAATTGCCTGTCAATTTTTTAATCTACTGTCTTAGTCTTACAATGTGCAAGGGTCAAAATGTAGTTGCGATTTCAACTTCTCTTCCTGTGCCCACAATCAAGTTATTCTGAATACATATTTCCCTCAAGTGTCACTAAGTGATACTGTCCAATGTGATGTGCGCTGACACTATAGGTGTGTCTATCTATACTTCATCACATCACGTTCCAGAGGTTACACCGCTTTCCCTCACACGTCAGGACAGACATTTTACCTAATATGACAAATTGACATTTATCAATACTCGTTCTCCCACTATACACCTAATGTTCTTTCGGGCATTTACATGTGTATTTTATTTCCTCTATCCACTTACTTGTCCCCACACGACCTAACTCTTTACTGATGTATGATCATTATCAACAACAAAGAATAAACTATAAAACTTACTTTTCCTTGATATCAATACATCGTTGCCTTATAAATGCCCTATCTATTCATACATCCATACATACAATTCATACATACTACCCGAAATAAATAACCAACATGAGCCAATCTAATAATAACCCAATAGCATGTATATTATAACATAAATATCCTATTCAAAGATACCTTAACACAACCTAATACCCATCTAGTTATGACTACTAGCCAAATCGATGACTTTAACTAAAACAAAATCAACTGTGTTCAAGTTATATGCTCCTTCCCCTATCTCAACGTAACTCGAGACAGCATGTCCGCCACTATAGTGATACTTCCGCTTATTGCCTTTATTTCAAATTTGAAATTCTACAGTATCAGGAACCATCTACATATTCTTCCATTCTTCATGCTTTTCTGTTGCATGAACTGGAGAGGTTTATGATCAGTGAGCAAACAAAATTCTTTGCCCAACAAATAACTTTCTAACTTTGTCACCACCAATACTATTGCCAGGGCCTCCCTTTCCACTACACTATATCTTCTCTCCGCTTCTGACAGTTTCCTACTGACATATGCTAAAGGATGCAGGCACTCATATTGTTGCATTAAACATCCCCCAATAGCGCTCCCTGACGCATCCGTTGATACGTAGAACACTTTCTCCTTGTCCGGCAGTCTTAGTATCAGGTCAGTTGAGAAAATCTTTTTAATCTTTTCTATTGCATTCATGCACGCTGAGTCACATGTAACTTTCTGTGGTTGCCCTTTTCTCAGTCAATTATTTAGCGGGTTCACAATTTCTGCCAGGTTTCTGATAAATTTCCTGTAATGGTTTACCAGACCTAATAAACTCTTAACCTTCTTCTGAGTTGTAGGTATCTCCAGCTCCAATATCTTTTTAATGTTTTCACCTACGGGACTGATGGCGTTGTTTTTAACCCTTTGACCTAAGAATGTTATTTCTTCCAACCCAATTTCTACTTTCTCAGCCTGGATGGTCAAGCCATTCTCTTGTATTACTTTAAAGATATCTCTAATACCCTTTAAATGGTCATCCCAATTCTCATGAAATAGACATATGTCGTCCAGGTAACATATGACGTTCTGCCTATTACCGATAACCGTTGCCATCATCCTGTTAAACGTAGCGGGGCGTTTATCAGTCCAAAGCTCAAACAGTTCCATTGGAACGTCCCGTACGGCGTCGTGAATGCTGTATATGATTTCGCCCTCTCAGTCAGTGGCACTTGCCAATATCCCTTCGTTAAATCCAGCTTAGTGAAGATTTTAGCATTCGAGAGTTTGTGCAATATATCGTCGATATTTGGCATAGGATACGGATCGAATTCCGTTATTTTATTCAACTTCCTATAGTCCACACAAAGTCTGATATCTCCATTTTTCTTCTTTACTATCACTATTGGTAAAGCGTATGGAGAGACTGAACGTTCTATAATCCCCAGTTTCAACAAACTGTCTATTTCCTTCTTCACCTTTTCTTGTAGATGTAATGGAACTCTGTACGGTCTCATGAAGATGGGCTTATCCTCCATTAGCTTTATATCATGGCTAATAACGTTCGTCTTCCCAGGTAAGCTCGAAAAATTTTCTTTGAATTCGCAGACCATGTTTTTTATATCTCTTGCTTTCTCCTGCGACAAGTTCTTCAAGTTAAGTTTTTCCATGTTTGATTCTTATTCACTTCCAGCAAGCAGCGGTATATCTTTAATATCATTCTTTGTTCTCCTCTTCTATTAGCACTAGTAAACATTCTTCTGTCTGTTCCCCATTGTTTTCTGTTTCCATGTGTTCTTCATGTGTTTCCTCTCTATCTCTTTCCATATATCTTTTCAAATTGTTGATGTGGTGTGTTCTTACTTACCATTAATATCTACTTTGTAATTCACTGCGCTTGTCTTGTCAGTAATTATGTACGGCCCTTTCCATTGCTTGCCTATCTTGTTCTTCAAATCATTCACCAGAATCAGGACTTTATCTCCTATCTCTAGAGTTCACCCTCTCCCGTGTATTGTGTTTATATCTGGAGCTGTTGTCGTAGGTTTCCTTCCAAATTTGCTTCAGATCTAGTACTGCTTCATCCTCTTATGTTTCAATGACGTTTGTTATAAAACTCTCCTTAAAGATTTGTACTTCATCCCGCGGTGTTCGTCCATAGACTAGTTCGTAGGGTGAGAATTGTGTGGCTTCGTGTACATTATTCCTGTGTGCAAATGGTACGAAATTGATGTACCGATCCCAATGACTCTGGTTGTTCTGAACAATTTTGTCCAAAGCCCTTTTAAGATCCCCGTTGAACCGCTCGCAGGTCCCGTTGCATTCTGCGTGGTAAACCGATGACGTCATATGCCGCATGCCTGACTGCTTCATCCACTTCTTAAATTGTTCCGACCGGAACTGAGATGCGTTGTCAGTCAGCAATATCTTCGGCATCCCATACCTGGTTATCCACTTTTGTGTTAGGCCATTAATAATGTTCTCCGTGTCTATATTAGACAATGCCACCGCTTCCGTGTACCTAGTAAACATGTCAATTATAATTGTTAGTATGTATCTGCTATTACTTTCCGTTTTAGTCAATGGACCTATAATGTCGATGGCTATTTTCTGGAAAGGTTCCGTTGGTTCGAGCATGGCCTGCAACGGTGCCTTACCCAGCCGTCCCTTAGCTTCTTTCTTTTGACATATGTCACATGAGCCTATGTACTTGGCAATAGTGGTTTTCATGTTCGCCCAAAAGAAATGCCTGGACAAGTTTTTGAAACACTTCTTTGTCCCGCTATGTGCCGCCATGTTATCGTAGTGTACAATCACAAGCGCGTCTTGCAAATACTTCTAGGGAAGTACCAACTGTTTACTTTCTTCCCATTCAGCATTGTCTGTCTTAACAGTATATCATTTTCAAATTTGAACTTTCCATTGGATTATTATTCTTCTTGTCTTCCACCCTGGCATATATCCTTCAAACTATGTTATCCAACTTTTGCTCCTGTGCAAACCTGGGTATTTCCTTTGTTTCTTCCAAATCCTCCTGCTCTTCTTTACTTGAATCATTTTCTTCCGTTTCTGCTAGTTGGTTGTTTTCGAGTCCGTTTCCCCTTGGTGGCTTCATCATCTCCGTCGATCCACTCTCTATGCTTTTTTCCTGCGCCTCTGCTTTCCTTATCCCCTGTGCTCTTGTCATTACCATGTTGCTCTCGTATGGCGTGGTTTCCGTGTTCTGGTTCATCTGTTTATACTTGTTTTGCCATGCCGCTAGCTCCTCTGCAGTGCACTCCTTCACTCCTGGTATATTGCCAATTAACATGTCTTTTCTAATCTCGGGCATTGCGACTCCCTCGCAGTATCCCGTGTAGAATGGCGTCTCAATGAAGACCCTAAATGCTTCAAATTCCTTGATGCTTCCGTCCGCAAACTCCACCTTCCTCCGGTACCCTCTATAATCTTGTGGTTCAATAAAGTTACTCCTTATAACGATCGTGTTACAGCCACTATCGCGGACCGCCCGTACCGGCCGATTATTTATGAACCCTGGGTAAAATGTAAAACTATCACTGTTCACCTTCACAAAGTACACCCTGTCCACACCTCTGGGTTGCTGCTCTCTGCTTTTACTTCTATTTTCCTTATTTCTGTTATTACTGTAGTTATTGTAACCACTCCGATTGTTGTAATTGTTCCTACCACTTGCCCTGCTGTGACCTCATGCAGTTCACTGCAATGTGCCCTTTCCTTCCACACGTATAACATGTCACTCCTTTAGTCCTTCCGCTATTACTACTTTCTCTACCGGGTTGTGGCTCTCGCCCTCTGCTTCTACCCCTATCCTTGTTCTACTGCGTGTATCCCACCAAGTCAATATTTTTCTTGTCTTTATTTGAAAGTAGGTTGTTGGGATACGCCTTTTTATATGTTCTAATAGTGTCTGTCACTTCGTCCAACACCTTTGGGTTCCTTTCTTTTACAAAAGACTGCAGCTGGAGATCGCATTTATTGAGAAAGTTATCAATCAGAATAAAGTTCCTCAACCCCTCGTAGGTGTTCTCCACATTCTCGAATCCGAGCCATTTAGTGAAGAAGTCCTTCTCCGAGTTGATAGTTGTTTGTGGATCAACTTGGCTGGATGGAGAGTTTTCGTAATACTTTTTTCGGAATGTTGCCGCGTTGTGCCCGTATGCGTTTAGCAGTTCCTTCTTTAGCACCTGATAGCTGTTTTGCATCGAGTGTTCGTGGTTTTGGCAAATCGTGAGGGCTTTCCCATGTACGAAGTCCAACAAGATTTCGGACCACTCCTTCTCCTGGACATTAAACTTTGCTAGTTTAATTTCAAAACGTTTTAGATAGTCGCCAATGTCATCTTTGTCTTCCGCAAAAGGTTGTATTTTCTTTTTCATCCATGCGGCGCTACTATGACTTTCTATGTTGGCGCTATTGTTGCTGTTCCCTTCGGTGGGTCACACTTACACCAGCCTCTATCCTCATCTGTTCAACTTTATTCTCACTTTTCTGTCCGCCTCTTCTTTCTTCTCCCTCTCTACACGTTCCGCCTCTCTAACCTTTTCCCTCTCCCACTTTTCTGCCTCTCTAACTTTCTCCCGCTCTATGCGATGTTACTTCTTTTTCTTTTTCTCTGACTCTAGCTTTCTCTCTCTCCAAGCGTTCTGCTTCTCTAATCCTCTCTTTCTCTAAGCGTTCTGTTTCTGCCGCCACCATCTGCTGCACATAGGCGGCCAGTTCTTTGCCGCGTAGTTCTAGTTCTGTCTTGGCTTCTTGGATTAACTTTTTCCTAAACTTTTCTAAGTCGTAACCTGGAGCAGTTGCCATATTACCTTTATGTTACTTTACCTAGATTTTTATTTAAATTACCTTACACAAAAGCCTAATAGCTTCTATTACCTATGTTCTATAAATCAAATTACCTTTTGAACGTACCCTCGCGGCTTCCTAATATCTCTTAATTCAAACGAATTAAATTAGTCACTCTAAACCCTTGGCGTCTAGACTACCAACTTAGACCAATAATCACTTCTACCCTTTCCCAAGATACACTTAGTATCCTTGATACAAGTGTGAAGGCTATACTCTGACCCGACTGAATACGATGTGCGACACACGCACACTCCAACCGACTACCTGTTACTCAACACGAGTCTCGGTAAATAGACCAACCTGTCTATTTATAAATAGTAAAATTACAAATGGGCAATCAGGCTTCACCTCGATTGTTCCCCAGATCTAGTCTAGATTACGCTAGATCTTAGTTAGTTACTTCTTACCTGCTTTCACAGCCAGGAGTGTATATAACTTACAACTCATACAAATAAACTATGAAAATAAACTTAAATACGATAAACACCAAACTATAGATCTAGTTCTAATGAATGAGACTTTCGTCTGACAGTAAGACTTAAGACGGGAGTATTGCAAACAATTAATACATGACGTTACCAAAAAATGCTTAACTAAATGATTCACATTAACATACAGGACGAATTAACAGCTAAACGTATATATGGACCTCTTGCTAGATTACACCTAATTTTAAGGATATCTCCTATCCACCACGATTTAACCTGGTAGTGATAATCTAGCGAGTGGTCACTTCCCTACAGACTCTAATTATTATAAGGAGAACGTAGTTAAATAACACTTGACTTATCTGTCTAAGAAGCGGCGATAACTTCAGTCAGTCTCGGGTCCACTCTTCCTACGCTAATGTCTGTCCCGGCGGCAAGGCTCACAGCGATGTCTTCCCTAGCGGTGAGATAAGGACGTTTCGGCTCTCCAAGGTCCTTCGGTACTGGTCTGCAACGGCTCCGGTTCTTCGGTGGTACGGCGTCTGGATCTGGTTCACGGTGATCTGTCGTCTGGTTCCGGTTCGTCGATGGCGTAGAGTCTGGTTCCGGTTGCTGGTTCCGACGCAGGTACGGTGGTTCCGGGTGGTCGTCTGTACAAAGTGAAACTGGAACGGTCCAACAGTTGACACAGCGACAAAGTCCGAGTGCAGTGCTAAAATACCGGCTATCTGGCTATCTAACGTGTAGCACAGATTCAGCCGAGCCGTAGAGCAATATAGCACTACTGCACTTAAGTGTTGTAGGCAGTACGATGGCTCCTACGTCAAAAGTTCTTTGGCGTGACCTCAACGGTCGATCTTGGCCTTGAAGAGGTGACCTTCACGTTCGTTCTCAAGATGCCGCGCAGGCGATATCTCTTCAGTACAGCTTCGACAGGAGGGTTTTCTTCCATTCCACAAAACTGTAGCCTTCTCGATACCGAACTACAGGTTTCAATACGATGCCCCAACGTTTGGGCGTTTACAAATAACAAATGTCTCGTTACCTCCCAGGTCTACGAGTCCAGGACTTCACTGGCTTTCCTTCCCCGACGTGGCTGTACAATCAGGGTCTAGCTGCAGACTAGGCCGATGACGTTAACTTCTGCCTCCTCCTAACAGAGGGCTTCTATCCTTCAGGATGTTGGTGCCAGTGAGCTCAGAGTCCGGGGTCGCCACGTTGTTAAGGCTTCCGCGCGGTGTTGATTCTTTGAAATATAACTAGTGTAGATCTACGTCTGACTGGAAGTAACACTGAACTCGAACTACTTCAGTAACACCGGCGAAAGGCCGAAACAATCAAAAATATGTAGTCGATGCTGATGTTGTTCTACAAATATATTTAATAATCAAGAAAGGATCGTCCGATGTCAGCTATGTCCGTAAATCCGTATATGTATTGTACTGCTCTACAAGAAGCGTCTTCTTTGTAGCGTCACTTAGAGCGTTCTTGTTTTTTAACCAACTTTACGTCATCGTCACTAAGTAAAGCTTTATCCTATTCCCGAAACAAATAACTAATTCCTAATCATGTAATAACACAGTCTAAACTAGACCTAGTAATTCTAGATCTAGACTGTACAAAAATTTTTATTAGAATATAAATCCAGATCTAGTTTACAAAATCTAGTTATACTGTAAAAAAAAATCTAGATCTAGTTTAAACAATCTAGATTAGATCTAAATCTAGCTATTATGTTTTTTTAAAATACGAGTCATGATAACGAGGTTTAATAAACATTACTATACCGAGTTGTTTTAGAATTTCATTTGAAGAATTCATTCCATATGACGTCAAAGGAAAAACATTCATTACGTCACACGGCCTAGTTAGACTAAAATGTCTAATCAATACCAGCAGGAATTCGAGGGATCATAGACATGTATTTCACCGAGTGATTTCTTTTAGCATTTCATTTAAAGAATTAACTCAATATGACTTCAAAGGAAAAAAAATCCCCAAGTTCACACGGCCTAGTTAGACTAAAAAATGGCTTCATCAATACGAGCTAGTTATCGAGGGTTCATAGACATTGGTGCAACGAGTGAGTTCTTTTAGCATTTCATTTAAAGAAAAATTAATTCCTTATGACGTCAAAGGGAAATAATTCCACTATGTCACACGGCCTAGTTAGACTACAAAATGGCTTCATCAATACGAGCCAGTTATCGAATCAGGGAGGAACAGGGTTACAACACTATTTCTGTTCATCCCGAACAGACCCTGGTCTCCTCACAATACCGTGCAACCGATTCAGGTGCACAACCTCGTCCTGGAACACCAAATCAGTCTGGCCGAGCCCATTTTCACTGTCTGGCACGACGTCCCCAAACTCCAGCAACATTTGCTTAATCCCACTGCACTCTTCCTCCGACAGATCATCATCCTCATCTCCAAGTATCCGATCAACTCGAGAATCACATGACGAGGCACTAGCTACAGGGACCACCGCATCACGATGCAATAAGTTCCATTGGACAACAAGTGGCGATAACATTCTTCTTCTGAAGGTTGCATTTTGAGTGTCAAACTTCATAACCCGACCAGGTACCCTTCGGTCGTTTCTATTAACAACCAGTGTTATCCCCACAGACAGTCTACTGCGCGCTTCCTTCGACTGCTCTATAATGCTTGCGATAGACACAGGATCATTACCGTCTATTGTGTCACATCTAATGGCTTCAGACTGTGCGGGTAAGCTGATACCTTTCGTTATCAATACCCTCTTTATCTGTTGTTCTTCCATTTCGTTCCCAGCAACGGAATTTCAAGATTTCCATATAGCAATGATCCACCCCCAATGTTCACGGAGAGTCCAAATAACTGCATGAAGTCTAGTCCCAGAATACACTCATCGATGATATTAGCGACCAAGAATTCATGACTAAAATGTTGATTTGCAATCTCAATCTTTACAGTGATCTGTCCTACAACTGGCAAAAGTTCACCACTAGATGTTTTTATAGAATAGCCACTGATTTAACAAATTACGTTATTCTCAATAAGACTAGGATGAATTATCGATCTCGATGCACCAGTATCTAATAGAAATCTGCAAAAACGAACTCCTATTTTCCCTTGTACTCTCAGACTTCTATTTTTTTCCTAGCACGGGCACTGGGATGATGAGCCTAGGGAATCCTGTGAATCTCGCTGCCTGTCTCTGCCCCACGAGACCGGCAGAATCTAGTTGTCCTGGTTCTGAGATTGGATGCTGGCCTGGTGAATAGCCAATCCCTGTCTCTCTCTCTGAATGTGGCCAGGAGCATTGCATTTCCAACAGTAAACGACAGGTCAATTTGTTCTGGGCATTTGCTGAGACCGTCGGTCATCTATAGTTTCCACTACTTGTCTGATGATATCCGTGAGGTCCTCCTCCTGAACATGAAGCCCAAGACTGAAATGGTCGTTTTTGATGTCTTTAGCTGCCTCAAAAGATAAGGCGTATATCAAAGCATCGCTTGCCTCTCTTTTTCCATTTAATCTGATAGCCTTCTTCAATTCGGGGTCACGAACGCGTCTGTTATGAGAACTTCTAAGATCTCCTGGGTCAAGGTCGGATAAGCCAGGCCTGCCAGTCGTTCGATATCTGCTATCAACTCCTCTAGCGTCTCTCCTGGTTTTTGCTGCCGAGTCTTCAATTGCACTCTATAAACCTCCTTCATGTGTTCGTCCCCAAATCCAATTCCATTGTTCTAACAATGGCCTCGTAATCTTGCTGGTCGTTAACTATCTTTAGCAATTCAGAGGACTTTCTTCGCAATGCTAACATTATTCCAGTTGCTTTTTCATTGTTCGTACTTCATTTGTTCACTTTAGCAGCCGCCTCAAATTGTCTTTTATAGAGTGTCCACGAGACTGTACCATCAAAAATAGGTGGCTTGACTTTTGAAATTGCTTCGCTCGATCCTGAATTATTTTTTTATGCGTTGAACCTTGCCCAACTCGACCTTGACTGCCTGGACCTCTTCGTTAAGGGCTTTAATCTTTTGCTCCATCTCAACTGTAAGCTGTGACTTCACAGCGGCGATTTCTTCCCTTAACTTACTTCTGAATTCCTCCAGATCTGTTTTCAGACATGTTGCCATTGCTCGCATTGACCCTAGAAGTTCCACTTTTGTTTTACTCAACATTCTGCTGAGATCAGCCTTCATTTCAAACGTTTTAGTGACCGGGTCAAACCCGTCTTCTTTCAAAGCATCTGTCAGACGGCTAACGAGGGCTTCTTTGTTTCCTGACGCTGCGATGTCTCGCCTCTTTAATAACTCCTTTGCAGCTGGAAAAAAAAGGTTAGTCAGGGAGGAACAGGGTTACAACAATACTTTTTCTTTTGTATTTTTATGAAGAAATTACACATTTTTTTTACAAAAACACCTGTGTAGTGTAACTGAGTTGTTTATTTTCTGCGTGTGTCCTGCGTGTAAGAAAGTCCTGTCCATTATGTGCGTGTGTTCATAGTACTTAAACAATGTCATGTGAGATATGTTTGTGACCCTTCACTTTCTACTGTATTCTTGTTCGATAGCCATGATATTGGTATTTGAATATGTGACGAAACCTTTTTCGCTCACTCAAGGTATCAGTCAGGTCCAAGCATTTAATGATTTTATTTTAACATTTTAATCATCAATTTTCTTAATTTAGCCCATGCCCATGAAGCGCTAAAAACACAACCACCACCCCTCAAACATCAGGCACTGATGTCACATTTTACCTTCCCTATCTTGACACATGCCACACTAGACTCTTGGCAAGAGTACATTCCCCTTTTGCCCCTTCTCCTAATCACTGGACCAACGTGAACGAACGGCGACCGGGACTTCTATCCCCAACTCCCCCACGCCAGGTAACGCTTTCCTCTGCTGACCCTCCTTCCTCGGGAGCGGCTGGTCACTTCAGAGGGCCCACTCAAATCAACGCCATGGGCAACAGCTTCCCTGATCGACTAGCGCTGACCAGTGTCTAGACGTATCTCCCTTGCTCTGGCCAAGCCCTGATCATCTCCCCTTTACCTTCTCTGACCACCTGTGCAGGAAGACAGAGGGACGCAAGCAAACAAGTTTCCTGGTCTTCCAATGCGCGCCTTCACGAAATGTCTAATTCCGGGAAACTTTCGTCTTGATCAAGCGGGGACTTCTTTCTCGATGACGCCAGATAGTCTACATCACATTTGCTGCTTATCGCCCCACCACCCTTTCGCATACCCTCTCCAATCTTTATCTGGATAAAATTTCGCGGTCTGAGTAATTCTCGCTCGAGACCTGATTGGATGTTATTATTTTATATCATGGCTTTTTTGTGGCTAAATATTCAAGCCATCCCTTTCTACCTGGACTAGAATTTATTAATAATTCTTACAACATGTATTTAGCTCCTTAGCCATTATTAATTTATCACTGATGAATGATCACTTACCATGAGCCCTTAGCGTATAATTATTGATTAATTCCTTGGCAGGGAATTATCATAATATTTTTGTAGCATGTTATATTACCGAGTATGTATGTACTTTCATTCTCTTGTAAGGAATCCCTATATTATTTATGTATTCTATTTTATCGGCCATGTTGGCCAGAATATACTACTTCGGTAAAATCATGATTATTTACTGATACTCTACGTTTACTTATGTGAAAGTATGGGCGAATATCAGTCGTTGATCACCCCTTCCCCTCATTTTTCTTAGCATTATATGTAACTAGTCGACGCACGGCGTATTTTGCAGGGACCGTCTTAGACCAATGCAACCTATGCGACCTCAGTGGGCCACATACAAATCTCCTGAAATATATAGACAGAAAATTGTCATTTTGGGGTATCATTCAAAATGCAAATCACAAATCCTATGCGCAATTTAAAAAAAAATGGCATTATGCAATACCCGTAATTTTGGAATCTGGTGAAGAATTACTTGAGGTCAACAATTCTCGAAGATAGAATATAACATTTGGTAATTCTTGCTATTGAGCGTGATCTATGTAGGATACAAAATTCTTATGATATACGGAATGGCTTCGCTACACGCAAGGCTCGTAAAATAATTCTGTAGGTAGTAAAGAATGAATAGACAGTAAAGACGAATATATTTTCTAATACACATTTTTAATTTTCACTTATTATTCGAATTGAAAATAAAACCTTGTAAGGAAAATCAGGTGTGACGTAAATTAAATTAAAGAAGTAGAGAATCACAAAGTGACAATGTGTTTTCTTAAGCTTTAATAAAATAAAATTAATGTAAAGGATAAGGAGTTCAAGTATTATATAAGACTAATAATATATATGCTTTATATAGGCTTTGTTCCAACATTTTTACCGTGTTCCGCAATTGTGACTTCTTAAAAAAAACTGTTCCGTAATTGTGACGATCATATCTTATTCGATTTTAATGTAAAATTTAAATATCTGTTGAAAAACTAAACAATGGATGGGCAATACCTAGATACTTTTAGTTTTTCCTTAGGTCTAACCATTACGGAGCAAAAAATTGAAAACTAAAAGTAGCTGGAAACTGTCCCGCAATAGTGACTCTACTCTATATAGATATATGCTTTGTGTGTTAGGGTTTACTGGGCTTTAGGGTTAGGCCCGGTTAGTGTATAGAAAAAAAAGGCCTCCCCCTACTCAGAAGTTCTGGATCCGCTAGTGGAGTGGATGAATCTATAACGGGACCAACAACATGTCCAGTCACATACCATACGGTGGAGTTGTCGCATGATCTGGAGTTTCTCCCGCTACGAAGTCCTTCATAAATCACAATTATTGACTTGAATAGTGTTACAATGAGTTGATTGGAATAATAACAAAAAAAAGCCTCCGACGCCAAGCGTTTTCTAGCATTCTTAAATGCAGAAGCGCTTTCTTCTAACATCAAAAGCTCATTATTCATCCTATTTAAAAAGGCAGGTCAAATTAAGTAAAATTAAGCTCTTCCGCGGTGATGAGTACTTGAAATAGGAACAAATCCAAATGAGGTAACACCGAACTCAATGCTGAACATGAACACCGACGAAAGGCTAACAATCGATAAATGGAGTCGACTCGGTGTTGAACAATAATAAACATTTGTAATAGTCAATAAGAAAACCGTCGGATGTCCTCTATTACAAGCCGACTATAGAATTCGTCTTATTCTTACTGTAAATTAGAAAGCGTCTTGATTCTAGCGTCTCTTAGAGCGTTCTTACTTTTTAAAGATCTATCACGTCATTCGTCACCAAGTAAAACTTTCCCCCTATTCCCGAAACAAATAATGTCATAACAGGGGGCAAGGACCAAAATGAATGTGACTGACAAACGAGACATACATTTATTAGGCGTATTTATCGTAATATTATCTTCATGTTAAGCGAGATCTCTTGTAGTAAGCTACAGAATAGGTCAGAATAGGACACCAACCGATCGATGGAATTCATGAAGGAGTGCATGCAATGTTAAAAAAACAAAACTAAACGCAATTTCAATGGATGTGTATTGTGATGTGCTTTTTCAGACTGTCTTGAGGTCAACTAAAGATGACTGTTGAATTTCAACCAATTACTCTGCAAGCGTTTGAGTTTTATTGTTCGGGTGTATTCCGTGTAGTTGATCAACAAACAAACTAAACAAGACATCGATTTAACTAGTAAAGAGATGTGGTCAACACTGATGAACAATTTAACATCTATTTATTCTAAGAAAAGGCCACGGTAAAAGTCTCTGTCAAAATAAACACGTCTTTACCCTAGAGAATTCTATCGCTAACTGATTTTCCGGTCTCTAACACAACATATCCCAAACGTCACTAGTCCCGTTCAATACACGTCATCTATGGTGCGTCTCTAAAACTAATACTATAAATAAAGTGTCTAACAGTATACCGTTCATTTAGGCTATGTCGTCAGAAAATTCTTCCTGCATAACATTTTTGGTATTCTTAAAAAAAATGTTTTCTTTCTTCTCCGCTTGTTCTCTCCCCCCACCCTTTTTTTTTCGTAGGATAACTCTAGTCCGTCTGACTTGCAGAAATAAAAGAGTGATCTTTCCTTTACTTCTTGCTATTCACCGTATTACCTCCCTTTATGTGATCTCCCATTATTGTTATTGTTATCTCCCTTGGTGGGATACGATATTTATTTGTTAGCTCCCTTTGTTATCTATGGAACTAGCTTATAGTTTCTGTGTTATACTATCATTCTGAAGATGTCATTCTCAGAAAGGCATCTATGTCCCAGTGGTGTCATTAGGGCTAACCGACTTCTGCATCATATCATTACAGCTTTTATCTATAGGCAATCTTCACTTGGTGACATCCACTCACTGCTGAAACCAGATCTGCGGATACCTCAGCCCTACTAACCCTTCACCAGCGTCCAAACAAAATCGCTCGCCAAAGACCCGTCACTGGCTCACTGACAGTAGCCGCATCTTATCCCTGCCCCTACGAACAGTTGGACTGCACACGGCCTGGACCTACTACGCCAGCCCACCAGAAGACAGCGTCAGCACCAGCCACACCAGTCTCCTTAAGGCAGCACTGGACACAGATAAGCTCAGGAAGAAAGTCTAATGACACTTAAACCACTTGGCTCTCAAATCTAATGATGATATACCTATATGTGTAAATACACTAGATCAGTGGTTCCCAAACTTTTTTTGTCTGGTAGACCCCATGCCATGTTTTCTATAGACCCCCTGTTTAGTTTGCAATTTTTTTCCAATTCATCAACATTTTTTAAAACTTATTTCTATATGTACATAGTTGAAAAGTGAAAAAGTAATTTAAAGCTACATATCAAGTTCTAGAGATTTATCTTTTTTTAATGATAAAATTCAAATTAAAATAAAAATTAATACGTATTGCTGGAATCACCAGACACACTGGAAATATCTTTATGCGGGTTTATCATCTGTTGCTACGCATATTATCTTTCAAATAGTAATTTGTTGTTCTATGAAGTAGTGCTTCAAACATTAAATATTAAATAGTTAATTACTTCGCCTTAAGTATCATTGTAAAAGTTTTCCCAAAGAGAAGTTTATCGTGTATTTCTTGATCTTTCACGTGTGGCTCAAATATTGAGTCTGCGAAGATGTTATCACAAACTGGAGAAGGGGCAAAGCCAGTAAGCTTCGAGCAGGAAGGGCTTATTAGCATTGGCTGGCTACCCACCTAGCAGAAGTAAAACTGAATTTAAACCTCTGCTGCCTTGCAACTATACTGAAACATCACTACACCCTGTCAGAGCCTGTGACGCTGCTGATCCCAAACTGCTTATATGTCTTTTGCAAAGAATTATATAATAAGCTTTTAATTTTATAACTACAACGGCTAGTAAAATCAATGTTTTAGCTTTAGTGTTTTCCGCATTTTGTCATAAAAAGGTAAAGTTCCCATTTCAGACCTTGTGATGATATTAAGATCATCTGTTTCTTTGGCCAACGGTTAACGAGCAGGGTGTCATGTGGACAGCACAATGACCAACCGCCTTTACTTTTCCTAACTTAACTCAGGTACCCATTAGAGTTGGGTGGACTTAGGGGTGGCATAAAATCCTGAAATTCAAAATTCACCGAGATTCGAACCCAGGACCCTAGGATCGGAAGCCAAGCGCTTAACCACTACCTTCCTATTTTGCTATAAGTAAACATATTGTAAGACGCCCACAAACCATCATCTTCTCAATATGATCTCGAAGATGTGGGTCTCTTCTGAACTTTATCTTTAAATGTTTTAAAGTTTTTCAAATCTTTTTACCAGGGTGACATTGTCTCAGATGATCTTCCAGCGTACTTAGTTTTATATCGTCATAAAAAAAAGGCAATTAACATGTTTTATAAGGAATGAATGAATGATGTTAAATAATAAACGCTTTACAGTTTACATTTATTTTTGCTAAACATTACTTACATGTAGACAAAATTAAGTTATTTAAATAATTATTGAAATTAAATACAACAATTTTTTATTTAACTAGAAGGATAAATATTTAACGGACGAACTCATGTATAAATTATATATTATTATGAAGAGTTACATGAATGGGATTTGAAAATTAAAGGCACGACCTGCTTAAATGAAATCTATTATCGTTTACCCCCGTAGACATCTCATAGACTCCCAATTTGTTTTTTCACTTTCGTAGACCCCTTGGAAGTCTTTGTAGACCCATGGTGGTCTATATTGACCACTTTGGGAATCACTGAACTAGAGTTTTCCCAATGTGGCCAAATAGAAATTAATTCTATTCCCAAAGATAGACATCAACTGTCAAAGTTCTAGAAAAATCGTTAGAACCGTTCTCGAAAACCATATCCACCCACCCACCAAAGAATTAAACTTTCAACAAAATTAACAGACATTAACCATCCAGTGGACGACCTCTGGAATTGCATTAATTGCCATCTTAAAAACATTAGGATATTATTAAATAAGGAGAAGTAATATAATGAATATTGTATAGATATAGATTGACAAGATTATTGATAGATCTATAGATATGCCTAGATCTCTAGTCTAGTAGATTAAATATAGAGTATAGTAAATGTATTACAGTATTATTAGATCTATGTCCTATGTCTATATCTAATAATTAATAAACTTTAGTCTTTAGTAATATCTAGACTTTATTCTAATACAAACTGACTATATGCATAGCATAGGCTAGACTCAGCAATCTAGTCTCAAGATAAAATCTATATTTTACTAGATCTATTCGATTTTTATATATAAATCTAGTAATCTAGACTAGAATTAGATTATAGATCTAAATATACTAAAGGAAAGATGATATGCGGTGTTAGTTAATAGCGTTGCACAAGAAACGAACCTGTGTTTTTCTAAACTCTAATACTTGGCATGTAATAGTAAAACAGCACCTACCTAAATGTGAGCTGGTCAGGGTGGCGCTACTGAGTGAGGCCTTTTTGTTATCTGCTGCTCAACATTTATAACAGTAGGCAGGTGGTAGCTATACTGGGTGGGCCCAATCTGTGCACCTCGGTCTGCGACCAAGGGGCTAGAGTCGCCTAAGCAACCAGACAGCACAATCAAACTAAACTAAACTAGCTAACTAAAAATAAAATAACAAACTGAAATTATAAAAGGAACTTATATATACTTTATTTACATGAAACCAAAACAACAGTAATACAACTAAATATACACACTACTAAACGATTGATCAACCCTACTTAACTGAACCTAACAAATAAAGCAGCTATTTGGCAAAACTACAACAGTAAGCTACTTCACTGAAATAATGGCAGCTGTACAGCAGCAATAAAACAACCGCTATAAGGCAACAGTCATAACTGCGGCAGACAGTTAGGCAGTAATAACTGCGGCAGACAGTTAGGCAGTAATAACTGCGGCAGACAGTTAGGCAGTAATAACTGCGGCAGACAGTTAGGCTGTAATTATAGCCTGCAATTACAAATACATAAAACATAAGACACAATTATTCATAATATAACAAAATAATAATGAACTAGACCTAGTCTAGCACATATAAATACCTAAATGCCTGAGGTAGATACTATTACCTTTATTTAGCCAATAAAAAGCCATACATTATTATTATTATGATACATACTTAAAAGCTTACGCCACAACACATGTTGGGCCAGATAATAATAAACATAAATCGAGATTTGGCTTAACAAAGCCGCCATCATGGAGCGTTGAGTAGGACGCAGCCATCTTCTACATTAAAAATTAAAATCGGCAACATGCCAACTTGTTAGAACCGTTATCCTAGAAATATTATAATATTAATAAAAATACTTTTAGAAGACATAAAATAATAAAATATTTACAAATAGACAAACAATAGAAAAACAATAAGGGGATGGCTGAAAGGGGGTGACGCTACCCAAGTTCACAGAACTTCCGGTTCCATCAGAGGTAAGCATGGCCAATTAACTAGCCAGTGATGCAATTACACTAATCAGTCTGCATCCAGACTATAGCAATAGATGTAGAAACAATTAATACAAATACGAACTAAAGAAAGTAAAAATAAAAACATTTTTCAACTTACAGGCGGTCCCAGCTGAAATTATACAACACACAATAAAATAACTACACAGGCACCACTACCAGCACTGACCACTGGTCAAGACAAAATAGAGCTTAACGTGGTTCCGGAGCTAGCTATAACTGGTCAGCGCGAACATATCGGAGAGCATGACGTCACGCTAATTATCTAAAACTAAGCTGGACTACCGATTTCCCTAATTTGTACCTAGCCGTACACAACAATAAAATCTAGCAAATTACTAAAGACACGGACTACACAACATTATATACCAAATTAAACAGCATTAAAAAGAGAATCTTAAAATTTAAATCCTACAAAAATACAAAAAGGAAGATAAAAAGTTATTTCTATTCTAAACTCATATGGGGGCTCTTTACCGTTTACAGACCTGCACATAAACTGATATTAAAAAATAACAACCAATCCAACGCTAATGCCAAAGACAAAAATAAGCAGAACTAACCAGGGAAAAAAAAATAGGAAATAACATCCACAGCTCTAAGGCTAGTTAACTATTTTAAAACTACTTTTCCTCTACGAGTAAAACACAAATAACAGAAAAAGACTAAAACTAGCAGAAAGTTATAAATAGCGAAAACTACAAAATACTCAGCACTGAAATATAAAAATTAAAAAAGGACACTAAATTACAAACACCATAGCCCTGGCCTATATAAATAATATAAATTAGGTCAAAAATTAGATCTAGGAGCGCCAGCTCACATAAATAAATCGTAACTAGAAATAAAAAACCTATATTTATTATAGTATATAAAGGTCTGTGGTTGTATATTATATAGCCTTCGTAACTTCTTCTATAGAGAAATGCCTTTTGTAATTTCTTTTACTGAAAAATTAGGCTATTCGCGTCTGACACATATATAATTTTCATACTCAGCAACAAAGCCCATTGGTCCACTTAATTTCTCCTTGCACTTCCGAAAATTTTGTTAAGAACTTTGATTATAGTTCTGTCACAAAACACATTAACAAACATGCCTTTTGAACAAAATGTATCACTTACAAATAAGCATTTTTTTTTAAATACTATTTATCGAATTTTTTTTTCGGCGGCGATCTTCAAAGCCTTAATCTAAATATGTCGGGTAACTTATCTTTTCAAGGAACAAATCGGTTTTATTTGCAATGTAATAAGGGCCTATAAATTCAAATTAGAATATTTTTCAAGTAAAACATTATTCAAAAGGTCCCTTTTCAATATGATGAATAATGAGCTGTAGATGTTAGAAGAATGCGTTCTGCAGTGAAGAATGCAAGAAAACGCTTTTGGCGTCTGGGATTCGACCCGAACCCCACTAGGGAAGCCTACAGCGCTCCCCCAAACCCCCAAGTGTACAACAGAATACGCATCAACATTTTATTTATGCTTTTTTTTTCATAATATATAGAATGAGATACAGCGCTCTCCAAACCTCCTAGCTGTTCTTGGCGGTGTTTGCTGTCTTTCCACTAATTAAAGAAAGAGTGTAATCTAGGGTAGATATATTCCAGGGTATATGTATATAGGCTACAAGAGCGTAGCCAGGAGAGGGTTGGGGTTCAAACCCCCCCCAAATGAAATCCACCCTGCAAGGGGGGGGGATCGGAATTTAGTGACTGATTTTTTGCTTTGATTTTGTTAATTTTAGGTGAGATTTTAATACTAAACCATCACTTGCGACATGCCCAGCAAAGGAGGTTTTAAGTTTAAAACCCCCTACCATGGGGTTTTGAGTTTAAAACCCCCTACCAGGGGTTGTTGCAGTTAAATTCCCCTCTTCTATAAAACAAAACAAAAACAAATGCAAACTACAATTCCAAAATCTTACCAGCAAAGTTAAGGAAAATTTTGATTTTTAACCCCCCCCCCCTCTAAAATTTACGATAAACTGACTCTTAAATATAAAAAAAGAAAATTACCCTCAAAATTCTATGATCGTAGCCAAAGAGGTTTTGAGTTAACCCCACCCCCTCTTCAGTAGGGTTTGAAGCTAAAAAATACCTCTTCAATACCCAGTATAAAAAATGCAAATTACGCACTCAAAATGTTATGAGCGTAGCTAAATGGGTTTTGACTCAGTTTTGAATTAAACCCCCCTTCAGCGGGGTTTGAAGCTAAAAATACCTCTTCAATAAAAAAAAAATTGTACTTCCGATATTTTTATATAGGTTAGTGCGGATAGTACAGTGTACAGTTGACCAGTGGTCAGTATAGTATGTCTGTGTGACAGCCGAAGATCTTTGTGGTCTGTCGTGTAATTATTTTATTATTCTGTACTTGGGACGGCCTGTAAGTGTATTATTTTCTTTTACTAGATCTATGTCACACTATGTGTAAATATGCAAGATATATCTTAATGTGAGCAGGTCAGGAGGCGCTACTGAGTGAGACCTTTTTTTACTGCTCAACATTTATTCATTATTTACAGTAGGCAGGTGGTAGCTCTACTGGGTGGGCCCAATCTGTGTACCGACCAAGGGGCTAGAGTCGCCTAAGCAACCACACAGCACAATTAAACTAAACTAACTAACTAAAGCAAGAGACAAACTTTATTTACTAAAAATGAAACTTTATTTACATATAAAAAATAAATCAATAATCAATCATATATATACATACACTAAAGTTGAATAAAAGAACTATACCTATGCAACTACCAAAAATTCAACACTAATCACCCAAACAACTATAATACTAATCAACCACTAAGTAAAACCCTCTAATCTAGAATCTACAATATTCTACCACTAGTACAAACAACACTAACAAATTAACCATCAACTAAATTAATTTAACACTAAACTCACTAAACCCAATAACATTTACAACAAAAGCATCAATCTAGAGTCTAGACAGAGGCTACTAAGCATTAACTAGTGCAGAGCAGGCTGCTATCTACACAGCAGACAGTTAGGCAGGCAATAAAGCAGGCAGCAGACAGTTAGGTAGGAATTATAGCCTGATATTACAAATATAAACAAACATAAGACATTAAAAAAAATAGAATGATCATTATATTGGATTAGATCTAGACTAACACATACTCAAAACAATATACGCAGGAAATAACAATCAACTCCATTTAGCTATTAAAAGCCATACATTAATGATACTAATTAAAAGCCTACGCCACAACACACGTTGGGCCAGACAACAATAACATAAATCTAGGTCTAGGCTCAACAATGCGCCATTATGGAGCATTGAGTTGGACGCAGCCATCTTTTACATTAAAAATTAAAATCAGAAACATGCCAACTTAGAGCCGTTATCCTAACAATATTATAATATTTATACAACTACTTTTAGAAACAAAAGATAATAGAATATTTACAAATAGACATAGTATAGAAAAACAATAAGGGGATCATTAGGGATGGCTCCGGGGGGGGGGGTGACGCTATCCAGATTAATGGAGCTTCTGGTTCCATCATAGATAATGGCTAAGTAATTAAGCCGGTGATGCACGGCACTAATCCGTTTACATCAAACAAATAAAACAAATCTAAAAACAATTAATCCTAATTAAAAATAACTAATATAAAATAAAACAATTCCTCAACTTACAGGCGGTCCCAGCTGAAATTACACACAATTACAAACACTCACTACATGGTCACACACAGTGCTCGATTTACCGCCGGGGATGCCAGGGATATTCCCGGCACTGTGAGGCTCCTTTTCCCAGCTCTGCTTTAATTTTTACAATCCCCGCCGGGGATGGTATTCATCCCCGTCTCTGCAGAAAAAAATTTTCAACCCCGGCACTGGTTTTTTAAGTCGAATAAGTGCAATCACGAAATTTTTAGTTAAATGGAAAAATTTGGTACGTCCATCTACCGAATTAATCGAAATAAACGTAAGTAAAAATAATTCTAAGTGTTTCGTTTTCTTATATTCTTTGGTTTCAATTTCAAGTTCACTTTTCCTTTGTCACAAAGCGCGGTTTATCAGAATTATAGCCTATTTAAAATAAATATTTTTTAATTTTGTTTTAATTGAAATGTCTAAAGAGCCGTCTTGTAAAAAATTTAAAGCATTAACCCAACAAAAATTGTCTTTTACGTGTGAGCAGGTCAGGGGAGGCGCACTACTGGGTGAGGCCCTTAGCTGTTGTTACTTGCTGCTCAACATTTGTTCATTTTACAGTAGGCAGATGGTAGCTCTACTGGGTGGGCCCAATCTGTGCACCTCGGTATGGTGACCAAGGGGCTATAGTAGCCTAAGCAACCAGACAGCACAAGCAACTAAACTAAACTAAACTAGCTAACTAAAAAAGCAAACTAAGATTAAAATGAACTTATATACACTTTATTTACACGAGAAAAAAACAAATCAATAAAAATATATATACAAAAGAAAATATACGTAAACAACTAGATAAACAAAAAACTAAACGACTAATCAACTCTACTTAATTTATACTATTACAACTACAATCACTATCCAACAAACAGAACCCAAATAAAACCACTAGTTAACCCGATTCACCAAAATCCACCAAGACACCTTACAAGGCAATCAACCACTAAAATAACCTACAAAACAATAAACTATTGTAACTGAGAACTACAGCAGACAGCTATGCAGTAATACAGTAAGGAAGTAATACAGTAATAACTGTGGCAGACAGTTAGGCAGACAGCAATGCAGGAATTATAGCCTACATGTAGCTAATAAAAGCAATACCAGCCACAACCAACACAGGTCAGGCTAGACCACAATAGACACAAGCTAGATCTAAATAGTACTATTAACATTAAACAAGCCGCCATGACAGCGACGCTTAGGCCGCAGCCATCTTTTACATTAGAAAAATAGGACAAGATGACAACTTCAACAGAGGGGATATCCTAACGATAAAAATATTTAAGAAACATAAAATAATGAAATATTTACACATAGACATAGTATAGAAAAACAAAAGCATTAAGGCGGGGGCAATTGGGTGACACCAACCAAATCTACAGAGCTTCCGGCTCCATCAGAGGCAATCATGGCTAATTAACTAGCCAGTGACGCCACTACACTAATCAGTCTGCATCTAGACTATAGCAATAGATGCAGAAACAATCAATATAAATCTAACTAAAGAAAGCAAAAATAAAAACAATTTACAACTTACAGGCGGTCCCAGCCGAAATAGCACTACACAAACTAACTCTATACAAACACCACTGTCCGCACTGACCACTGGTCAAGACAAAAAAGAATTCAACGTGGTCCCGGAGCCAGCTATAACTGGTCAGCGCGAACGTATCGGAGAGCATGACGTCACACTAATTATTTAAAACTAAACTGGACTACCTATTTCCCTAATTTGTACCTAGCCGTACACAACAATAAAACCTAGCAAATTACTACAGACACGGACTACAAAACATTATATACCAAATTAAACGGCATTAAAAAGAGAATCTTAAAATTTAAACCTATAAAAATACAAAAAGGAATATAAAAAGTTATTTCTATTCTAAACTCATATGGGGGCTCTATACCGTTTACAGACCTGCACATAAACTGATATAAAAAAATAACAACTATTCCAACACTAATGCCAAAGACAAAAATAAGCAGGACTAACCTGGGACAAAAAATAGAAAATAACATCCACAGCTCCAAGGCTAGTTAACTATTTTAAAAACTACTTTTCCTCTACGGGTAAAACACAAATAACAGAAAAAGACTAAAACTAGCAGAAAGTTATAAATAGCGGAAACTACAAAATAATCAGCACTGAACTATAAAAATTAAAAAGGACACTAAATAACAAACATCATAGCCCTGGCCTATGTAAATAATATAAATTAAATTAGATCTAGGAGCGCAAGCTCACATTCACCCCCGCCCAAAACTTTTGCGTCCCCGCAAAACAAAATACACAAAATGCAAAACATAAAACATTGATACTGTAGAAAAAAATAAAAATGAATTCATATTAGAGAACGGAGAACTATAACCATAGCTCTCAGTACTAAAAATACATTAACACTAATAAATGGCTTCACAAGTGGCAAAGCTTACAACTGAAAACAATCAGTTATAAAATGAAACTGAACATACATTCAATAAAAATACAGGTAATACAAAACATAAAACATGACATCTTAAACAAATGGAAAAAAATAATATAAACAAAACTATATGGTTAGAGCAAATGACGCCCTAGCCAAACATGACACATGATACTCTTAGTCACACAGACCAACAGGAACTCTAAGAGGCTTAACTTAGTTCCTTAGCCACACAGGCTAAAACAAAGTCACACAGACTTACACTAAGCCACCAAGGCTTCAAACAGGTCCATAGTCACACAGACTTATGGTGAGCC
The DNA here is from genome assembly GCA_036873155.1 of Biomphalaria sudanica. NCBI lineage: Eukaryota > Metazoa > Mollusca > Gastropoda > Planorbidae > Biomphalaria > Biomphalaria sudanica. Next base: position 60,534 of record JAZGLO010002976.1, read on the forward strand.
ACTAAAGGCTTTTCTAGGGTCACACAGACCAGAACAAAATAAAACATGACATAGCTGACATGTTCAGCCATATGGCAACACACAAAAAATAGTAACACACAAAGTGACATAACACTAACCTGAGGTTAATGTGTTATAACTCAAACACAGGGCATCTAACATAGTGGTGGTAAGACATAAAAAAATAAAAAAGACAAGGACCACTGTCAGACAAATCAGCTTAACACGACATTGATGAGTACCTTAAGTACTTCAAAAAAGTCAAACAAATTAACTACCTATATAAAAAACATTACATGCCTCCCAAAGGCAACTCCAAAAACCCATACATGCCTTCCAAAGGCAACAACAGAATACTGCAATATACCATTATCTTCAACTTAGTCATGGCCTCCAAGGCAAAATAATATTATCGAGTACCTTGACGGCAACATCGAAAATTAACAAGACTAGTAAAAGGTACATTAGCATACCACAATCAAGCACAATATTGGCTCTTGAGCGCCCAATAAAGACTTTATACTATCAACTACTGGGTTGCAACACATGCAAACACCACTAGTCAAGCATACATGGAATATACTCAAAATAAAAAAATCATTATTCAAAATACATAAAAGCATAAATACAAATTGAAAATAATATGCATAAATACATTAAAACAATTCAAAGTATAAAAGGAGCAACACAATGAACAGTGTGGTAAGAACATATAAAAAAAACTTTGAATAAAAGGAAAAAGACACCACAGATTTGTTCTGCTCTTGACGACTTCTACATCTCTGGCCGGTCCACCACCGCTGTCCAGTAGAGATGACCAGCGGCTGACATAGGACACCCAGTAAGTGAGGAGTGAAATCCATGTGGTTTACAGTCTGTCTTCAGCATAATGGCGTGGAAGACCTTCTTTAGTGATATCCTCAAGATGTGAATGCTATCAGACCATGCGTTGCAACTGGACGGAGAGTCATCCTAAATGGAAGGACAAACTGGCCCAGTTGTTAATAACACAGAGGTGGCGGTGGGGCACCTCTGTCAAGCCAGTAGATGGCTGTCTGTATGCCTGCATCAGAGTTGCACCAGTCATGGCAGTAATATTTGAAACCAATCACACCAGCAATAGTCAAGTTTGGTGACAACCCATCAATCAAGACTTGAACTGCCATCTCCCCATCCGTTAACAACTGGGGCTGACATCTCTCCGCAGGCATGGGAGAGCTGTAGACTTGTCTCCTCTCTGATCACTCTTCCGAGGCACCTCAACTTCAGCCTGGGACCGCTGCATCCTTCCTGCCGCTGCTGCCATTCTGCCGACCTAACCTAACCTAGCAACTCTAACACTAACCCATAACAACAAATACTAAGTACCTCCGCACCACAACAACTCCCTAGAACTACATCCTACTAAAACTCACTAAACCTCACACTTCAACGACAAAAAAAAACACATAACTGACAATAGGGAAACCACATAAAACAAAACTCAAACAACAACCTAAACTATCCATATCCTAACAACTTCCTATCAACCTATGCAATCCTTACAATGCACTAATGAAGCCTATCCAAAGCCTAAAGGAACCTAACCAAACCTAAAGCAACCTAACAAAAGCCTAATTTTGTAATTGCAGGCTATAATTCCTGCATTGCTGCTTAGCTGCTACTGCATAGCTGTTGCTACTGCATAGCTGCATAGCTGCTGCTACTGTATAACTGCATAGCTGTTGCTACTGCACTGTAACTGCATAGCTGCTACTGCATAGCTGCTACTGCATAGCTGCTGCTACTCCATAGCTGCTGCCACTGCAGCTGCATAGCTGTTGCTACTGCATAACTGCATAGCTGCTGCCACTGCACTGCAGCTGTTGTAGATTTATTTTGTTTCTGTAGGTACTAGTGTAGTGTTGTAGTGATTTAGCTAGATAGTTGGGTTAATCAGTTGGTATTAGATAGTTGGTTAGTTTGTTAGTGTTTGTAGTGGTGTAGATTTAGAGGGTTTTAGTTAGTTGATGGGTTCAGTAGTGGTGGTTAGTCATTTTAATGTATATATTTTATTATTGTTTCATTTATTTTTATGTAAATAAAGTTTCGGTTTGTTTATTTTTCTTAACTAGAGTTTCATTATCTTGCTTTCATTTAGTTTAGTTTAGTTTAGCTTAGTCTAATTGTGCTGTCTGGTTGCTTAGGCTACTCTAGCCCCTTGGTCACCATACCGAGGTGCACAGATTGAGCCCACCCAGTAGAGCTACCACCTGCCTACTGTTGGTAAATTCAAATGTTGAGCAGCAAGTAACAACAGCTAAGGGCCTCACTCAGTAGTGCGCCTCCCCTGACCTGCTCACATACGAAAAATACTATAATCCAAAGAGTGAAATCTCACAGTGATGATCTTCAACTTCTTCAGAAAACGTCTTGTAGTAAGTCATTAATTATTAATAATTTATAAATAAAATAAACCAATAAAATATTATAAGTTTATTTATTTTGGCTTTAATAAGTTTGATTTGAAATTAAAATCAAAATTCATAAGCAGTTGAATATATATTGATTGATATTGTTATAAATTAATATAATAAATTAAATTAATAAGTTTAAAAAATCTATTAGCTAGTAAACAGTGTTATATAAGCTGTCAAGAAAGATGGAATGAATAGGCTAAGATACATCTGATGTTATAAAAATTTAATCAAATGATAAATAGATCAGGGGATGGTATGGTGTGGGGTGTTATTCATTGTTTATTGGAGAGGCAGGTCTGAAAACTGGCCTTCCATCCTACTCCTAGAACTGTGCCTGCTCTGACAGTCATTCATTGTAATTCATACTGTATTGTTTTCATTTTCAGGCATCGGGGACTCCAATGTTGTTTCAACAAATCTTTAAAAAAATAGTTGAGGAGCGAAGATGCATTGTTGTTGATGTACCAAGTGATGGCAACTGCTTTTTTCATGCCATAATCGACCAACTTCAACAATCCAGTTGTGTAAATCCGATTTCCTCATACAATGCTTGGCAGCTGAGACAGGATGCAGTGACATATTTAGAAAACCATCCAGGTTATATTGACGAATCATTTTTAATTAAAACGGATTATAAAGATTTCACTGCATATTTAGAATGCCAAAGATTGGATGGACATTGGTGTGATGAACCAATAGTGCGAGCCACAGCAGATATTTTGGAAGTAGACATACACATTTGGCATGACAATGGGCACATCAGGGTTGTGAAATGCAGAATGCAATCATTATTGGATTCAAAGAAAGTGGTTATCAGGCAAATTACTGAAATTCATTATGTCTGTATCAGACCAAAATGTTTCCAAAATACTTGCGATGAACCTGTAAATATATTGAATGCAGATGAAAATTTGAATGAATTAATTAATGTGATGTAAACATACAGCCCATACAGGGTGAATTTTTTCCTGAGAACTATCCCTAACAAGATTCAAAACATGGCAGAAAAGTAGACCATGGCTCCAAGCCACTGCCGATGGAAAAGTAATCTGTACATATTGTACTTCAGTAAAAAATTTAGGCTTGCATGGAAAAGAAAGAATGCGAATAGAGAAAACTTTTGTTCAAGGTCTCTCCATACTTGAAATAAACTCTAAAAAAAGCAAAATTAAAAAACTCAATGACAAAATTACAGAACATGGTAAAAGTGTGTCACATGGAATTTGTGCAAATATCAAATTAATTGAAGAAAAACGCTTGATTGAAGAAATTTTATCAAAAAGTGAGAACTTATGGCATCTTCAACATCAGAATCAAGTGGAAGTTACATAACGTATTTTTCGCACAGCATATACAGTTTGTAAGCGTGATTGTGCATTTACTTCACATCCGGAAATTATGCTTCTTCAGGAACTGAATGGCCTGGATGTAGGGAAGTGTCTTATTTCAGATCATTCTTGCAAAAATATTATAGTTTTTGTTGCTATAAAAATGAAGGAAAAGCTTTTAAAATGCATTCTATTGCAGGCTGAAGCAACTTTTTCCTTATTATTTGATGAAAGTACTTCAGCTTCTGTGAAGATATTGCAAATTCATTGCTTGAAGTTCTACATAAGTTTGTATTTACAGATGATATACTGAAAAGGCGGCTTATTGGAATTTGCACTGATGACGTATGTAATTTACAAGGTGAAATGAAAGGTGCTTTTGCATTATTGAAACAGAAAATGAATACAGATTTTGTTATTTTTCACTGCATGGCTCACAAATTGGAATTAGCTATTCACGATGTATTGAAAACATCAACAGAACTCTCACACTTTCAGATGTTTGCTGAATCATTATATTCTCATTTTTCACGATCACCAAAGAATAGAAATCAATTAGAAATTAAGGCAAAAGAAGTACACACAGAGTTACTAAAAATTGGTCGTACATTTGATATTCGTTGGGTGGCATCCTCTTTGCGTAGTGTTCAAGCAATCTGGCAAAAATATCCAGCTTTAGTGAAACATTTTGAAACACTCAGTTTGGATATGAGCAGAAATGTTCGAGATAGAACTAAATGCAGTGGAATAAGTCAAAAACTGAGGAAATGGATTTTTGTTTACGAACTAACAATAATCAAAGAAGCCCTTGAAGTTGTTAAAAGTTTATCACTATTTTTACAAAAAAAAATTCATCCTCAGTTAGAACAGTAAATGCTGAGATTTCAAATGCTATAAAAACATTGTCAGCCTTCAAAGAATATGATGGTGTCAGTGGTCAGGATTTTTTAAAGGAATTATCTTGCACAGGTACTTTCAAAGAAATCAAGCTTATGCCATAAACGGAAGCGGAACAAACAAAGTTTCACAATTTTAAGAAAAAGTTTTTTCAAAGTTTGGTTGACAACATCTCCTCCCGTTCTGACAACAGCACACTTGTGTTGAAACATGCTGAAGTTTTATGTAAGGCTAATTGGCCAAAAAACACAGAAGAGTTAATGTTGTATGGAGATCTTGAAATTATGGAACTTCAAAAAATTTTGAAAATTGAAGCACGTCATACTTCAGAAATAGTGCACCAATTTCGCATGACAAAAGATGGTGATGATGCTGATGCAGAACTTAATGAATTGTACAAGAGATTAGATGTTCTGCCAATATCTACTGCTGATTGTGAGCGAGGATTCAGCGCGATGAATTTAACTCACACATCTCTTCGGAATTTATTAGATGTTGAAACTATCAATCACTTGCTTTTTATTAAAATTAATGGTCCGCCACTTCAACATGCCAAAATTGGTTGAAAGACGGAAGGCAGTCTGCTAGCGACCTACCTTCTGGCAAACCAACAAAAGAAGTAGTTATGGAACAGAGCCATAATTTGTTTAAATAGTTTGGATTTTTAGCAAAAAATTGTTTAGAATTGATTAGACCAATTTCAAATATACGACAATAACATAAAAAACGTCATCAACAACATCATCAATAACATGAACAACAAAAGCCATCAACAACAATTTCATCTACCACATCAACTACTGCATCAACAACAACATCATCTTCTGCAGCAACACCAACATCATCTTCTGTAGTACCACCAACAACAACACAAGCTACTAAAAACTGTAAATTCAACCATATATACAACAACATCAACGACAAAAACAATAGCAACGTCATCAACAACAACATCATCAATAACATGAACAAACGCAACAACAACATCTACAACAATTTCATCTACAACATCAACTACTGCATCAACAACAACATCATCTACTGCATCAACATCAACAACATCTATTAGCTAAAAAATGAAAACAACGCACTTTGCATTGAAAAGTAAATTCCATCTCAACAACAATCTAGTTTTATTAAAAACTGTAAATTCAACCATGATATTTGAAAAAATGAAACAAATTAAAATTAAAATAAATTTCATCATTAGAACCTGTTGTATATCATTTGTTTTTAAGTGTTGTATTGTGAATAATTTGTTTTCGCATGTTGTGTCATGTTATATTGTAGTAGCACTAGTAGTTGAAGTGTTAGTAATAATAATAGTAGTAGTGGGAGTAGCAGGATTAGTATATGGGCTCAGATTGTTGCGAAACCGGGATATTCCCGGCACTGTGAGGCTCCATTCCCGGCTCTGCTTTAACTTTTACCATCCCCGCCGGTATGGTATTTATCCCCGGCTCTGCAGAAAAACTTTCATCCCCGGCACTGGTTTTTTCCTAAATCGAGCACTGGTCACACAGACCAGCTACATACAGACCAGTGGCCCAAACAGGAAAAGGGACAAGACACGGCACCATCCGTTCTTTTTATAGAGCCAGGTCATGACTCACCTAAACTAATTCTAACGTGAAAGAGCTGGCGGGAGACACGCATGCACTCAGCACTAGCCTAGATAGTTTACACAAATTAAAATACAGATATAAATAGATAAAAAATTAGATCTAGGAGCGCCAGCTCACATTAATTTAGTTTTTTTGGAATATTTTTCAAAAGAGTTAACAGTTGTTTCCAACATGCTGTATTAAAAATGGCGGCGTCTAGCTCAGCCTGATATAAATATGTTGTTCATGCTCTAGATCTAATAGAATATATAATTTTGTATTTATAGTTTTGCATTTATGTATCGCAGGCTATTATTACTGCTGAATATAACTGTTGTGTTATTGCTGCTTTAAGCTGCTATTACTCTGCTGCTATAACCTCTGCTGCATTTATTACTGCTTTTGTTATTGCTTCTGCAGATCTAGGGAATCTAGTGTTATTTTAAATATTTTTATTTTGTTTTTGTAGTGTTGCCTTAGTCGGCTTAGACCTAGTTGCGTAGTCTGTTCTTAGTGAATATTAAGGTACTACTAAGGTGTTATTGTTTTAGTTTTGGTTATGGGTTGGTTGTAGTAGTAGAATATTGTAGATCTAGACTAGTTTATTGTAGTGTGTTTGTGTAGATCTATGTCTAATGTAGTAGTTGTAGTGATTTAGTTAGCTAGTTGGTTTTATCAGTTTGTGTTAGTTGGTTTGGTTAGTTTGTTGGTGTTTGTAGTGGCGTAGATTTAGATGGTTTTAGTTAGTTGTAGTAGTTAGTGTATATATGTGAGCTGATCAGGAGGCGCTGAGTGAGACCTTTTCTCTGCTCAACATTAAGTTTTATAACAGTAGGCAGATGATAGCGCTACTGTGTGGGTTTTATCTGTGACACCTCAGTCTACGACCAAGGGGCTAGAGTCGCCTAAGTAACGAGGCATACTAACCTAAACTAAATGAAAGCACCAACGAAACTTTATTTTAGGATAAATAAAACAAAAAGATACTTTATTTACATAAAAATAAATCAATAATAAAATATAATATATATAGTAACCACTACAACTGAACCCAGCAACTAACTAAAACCCTCTAAATGTATGCCACTACAAACACCAACAAACTAACCAAACCAACCAACTAACATAAACTGATCAAACCAACTATCTAACTAAATCACTACAACTTCTACACTACACAAGACCTACACTAACACCCTACAATAAACTAGACTATATCTACAATATCCTACTACTACAACCAACCCATAAATAAAACTAAAACAAGAACACCTTAGTACCTAACTATTCACTAAGAACAGACTAAGTTCACTAAGCCTAAGCCGACTAAGGCAACACTACAGAAACAAAATAACACTAGTCCAGATCTACAACAGCAATTATAGCAAGGCAGCAATATAAGATACAGCAGCAGGTTTTTCAGCAGCTATATTCAGCAGCATGAATTTCTGCAGTAATAATAGCCTGCAATACATAAATGCAAAACTATAAATACAAAATCATATATTCTATTAGATCTAGAACATGAACAACATATTCATATCAGGCTAAGCTGGGCGTCGCCATTTTTAATACAGCATGTTGGGAACAACTGCCAACTAGAAAATAAAACTAAATTAAAATATATCTAGCATATTTACACACAGTGTGACATAGATCTAGTAAAAGAAAATATAAAATATTTCTACACTTACAGGCCGTCCCAGGTGCAGAAATATAGCAATGATTAAATTATTATACGCCAGATCACTAAGATCATCAACTGTCACACAGACAGTGATATACTTTACTGACCGCTGGTCAACTGTACAGGATGTAGCATGGATTTAACTATTTATACTACCCGCCCTAACCCAAATAAGTTTAAGAAAACTAGTGTCAGCTTTTCACGAAAATATGCAGGGCACTGTTCAGTTTGAAAGTTCTTCCTCCAGGCCATTCTCTATCAAGAGCTGTCTAAAACAAGGATGTGTACTGGCCCCTACACTATTTGGCATCTTCTTCTCAGTCGTACTAACCAGTGCTTTTAAATCCCTGGAAGACGGAATATATATCCATAGCAGATCCGATGGAAGGCTCTTTAACCTTGCACGTCTTAAAGCCAAAACGAAAAGGCGTCGTATCTTGATAAGGGAGCTGCTGTTTGCCGATGATGCGGCACACGTATCTCACTCACAAGGAGGTCTACAGAAGCTAGTGAACGCCTTAGCAGCTGCTTGTCAAGAGTTTAGCCTTACTATAAGTCTCTCCAAGACCGAAATCCTGGCACAAGACGTCGCAGAAATACCTATAATACATATTGGGAACCACACCCATTCAGTGGTGCAGGAATTTACCTAATTAGGTTCAACAATTGTCAGTAACCTAGACTTAGATATCGAGCTGACAAAAAGGATAGGAAAAGCTACCACAGCATTGGCAAAACTCTTCAAGCGCGTCTAGAAAATGGTAAATTGACAACAGCGACCAAAATCCTAGTCTACAACGCCTGTGTTGTGAGCACTCTCCTTTATGGCAGTGAAAGCTGGTCAACATGCATGTACCAAGAGCACAGATTGAATAGTTTCCACTTGCGCTGCCTGAGACGCATAATGGGCATCTCTTGGAGGGACCATGTCTCCAATCAGGAAGTTTTGAGATTGGCCAATATGAACAGCATGTATGCTCTCCTGACACAAAAAAAGATTACTCTGGCTCGGACATGTCACCCGCATGCCAGATGGTAGAATCCCGAAAGATATCTTATATGCTGAGCTTGTGGAAGGAGTCAGACCCAAGGGCCGCCCAAGACTAACATATAGAGATGTCTGCAAGCGAGACATGAGAGCCACAGGCATTAGCGAAAGTATGTGGGAAAACATAGCCAAAGACCGGAGTGCATGGAGACAGACTGTGCGTGCTGGGACAACCCTTGCTGAGAACAAAAGAATGGAAGCGGCCTTAATCAAGAGGGAAAAAAAGAAAGCTGCCCTGTCCGCTAGCCCTGAATCAGAGGCATACACGTGTACGAATTGTGGCAAAGTCTGCCGTTCTAGAATTGGCTTGATTAGCCACACCAGATTCTGTCCCGTCTCAAGATTAAGCCAAAAAATGTGACTCATTTGGGCGCATCCATTGCCTTTAGAGACAAAAGGAGCCATATACTACCCGCCCTAACCCATATAACAAAACGCGGAAATACAAATATTAATTCTTGCACTAGCCTAAAAAAATAGAATAGAAAAATAGCTCTGACCTATAAAAGTAGAAAAATAAAATTACATATAAAAATAGCTAAAATTACATGTAAAAATAGCTCTGGGAGCGCAAGCTCACATTTATTTTATTATTGATTTTTTTATGTAAATAAAGATTCATTTTGTCTTATTTAATTTCAATTAAAGTTTGTTCTTGCTTTCATTTAGTTTAGGTTAGTATGTCTGGATACTTAGGCGACCCTAGCCCCTTGGTCGTAGACTGAGGTGTCACAGATAAAACCCACCCAGTAGCGCTAACATCTGCCTACTGTTATAAAATTTAATGTTGAGCTGAGAAAAGGTCTATCCAGCGCCTCCTTACCTGCTCACAGTTCCATGCACCAAACCTGCATTTTAAAAATAATCCTTAGCTCGACATATCCTAAATTCAAGCTCTAGACATTATATTAGGTAGATCTCACTAGCTTTTTCTCCCTTTAAATCTTAAAACTTATGAATCTTATCAGTGTGTACTACGTCACGTGTTCTTTGAAACAAATATAACTGTTCTTACAGTAATTTTGACTCTTACAAGAAGGTTATATCCTTTACAGAGTCTTCTAAAACCTTGATAAACTTTTCAACATTCTATGGCTTCCTTCATTCGCGAAGCCACTATCACTGGCAAATCCAGGGGTTGCGGTAGGTGTTTCAACCGATCTTAATATTATGTCGTTCCCCTGTTGACCGATTGGGTGGGGGGGGGGCGAATATCTCTCCTGCCATTCCCACCTAAACCCTTTGAGTGGGGGGGGGGGACTGTCCTACTTTTAAGGAGAAATCATAGTTTGTGAACAAAATTAGTTGAATTGAAATATAATTCTAATATTATGTCGCTCCCCTTCTGGTATCTTGGCCGATTAGGTGGGGTAAGGGGGGGGGCGATTGCATCTACTTCCCTCCCCACTCTAGACCTCTAAGTTGGGAAGGGCGGTCCTATTTTTATGGAAAAATCATAGTTTGTGAACAAAATTAGTTGAATATCTTTAAAATATAAGCTACGTATTGATATGTGAACTCATTTGTATATTATGTCGCACCACACTCTAATCTCAAATTGTATCATAATTAAATATAAAATGAAAAAGGGTTGTACCAGGTGGGAGGGGCGATACATGCAATCGCCTTCCGCCCACCGAGCAAACCAATACTTTTTATTTTTGTTTTATAGTTAGGAAATTACACAATTTAAACAAAAAATTGTCACTAATATAATTTATATGTGCTATAAATTAAATTCTTATATCGAGTCGCCCCACCCCTACTCTTTAATGCCAAATACAACCATTAGCATAAATTATAAAAAGGAGCGAGGATTATTTGTTTTCACTCTACCGCCCCCCCCCCTTCCCAGACGAAAACATGACGTTTTAAACAGAATAGTGAAATATGGCGACTGTTTATGTAATTTCACATGAATTTATTCATTCGAAATTTTTCAGTATAAGAGTAACGATTGAGTTCTGAACCTAAATATTCTTTTCCTAGTCGCCTTTTCCAACCTTTACTCAATCTGCTATTTTGCTAGTTAAATAAATTTGGGACTAAAACTCACAATTTAGTTATCAGTTGTTAAGAGTAACAAAAAAACTAAAACAAATTAATTCCACTTATCTTATTCATGGTAAACCAGTAACACAGACTAAAAACGCAAAATACCTAGGTGTTATAATAAATGAAAAACTGTCATGGAATCCACATATTGATGAAACTATAAAAAATCCAACAAAGCATTAGGGTTTATTAAAAGAAATTTCTATAAATCAAATAAGAACATTAAACTAAAATGTTATTTAACCTTGGTTAGGCCAATAATAGAATATGCATCCACCGTGTGGGACCCCTCAACTCAAGAAAACATTAAGAAACTGGAACAAACACAAAATAGAGCAGTGAGATTCATAACAAACGAATATTCACATTTGACTAGGGTAACACCATTAGTAAAATCACTAAATTTAGAAAGCCTTCAGGACAGAAGACTCAAAGTAAAGTAGCAATTATACATAAAACACTGAACCATAATCTTCAAATACAAAACAAAATTTAATAAAATACTCTGAAAGACACAAAAATAAAGGCACATTCCTCGTCCCATATGCTAGGACAAATTTGTACAAATACTCCTTCTTCCCTAGTGCTATTAGAGCATGGAATGGGTTGCCTGAGCTAGCCAGAAAAACCAGTGACTTGGCAGAATTTAAGTCATTGGTTAATATGCATGACTAAATGCATGACGCGTAGGACGTAATCATCTTCTTTTTTGAAGTAACGTCTGTATTATATAAGATAAGATAAGATAAGATTTATACTTGAATCCTAAAAATGCAAAACAAATTTATAGAATCAAATTGGTTCGCTTAATTTTTCCTCCCACTTCCGAAATTTTTTGTTAAAGCTTTGATTTCTAGTTCTGTAACAAAACAAAGTTGCAAACAGGCCTATTGAACAAAATGTATCACTTACAAATGAGCTTTTTAAAAAATATTATTTTTCGAATATTTTTTTTTCGGCGACGATCCTCAATTCCTTAATCTAATCTAAATATGTGGGATAACTTCAAATAGTTTTATTTGCAATGTAGTAAGGGTCTATAAATTGATATTAGAATATTTTTAAAGTAAAACATTAATGAAAAAGTCATTTTTAATAGGATGTCAGGTCAATGTGTTTTTGCAGTGAATCAATAATGAGCTGTAGATGTCAGGAGAATGCGTTTCTGCAGTGAAAAATGCAAGAAAGCGCTTTTGGCTTTTGAAGTAACGTCTGTATTATATAAGATAAGAGAAGACTTTCAGCACTCCCCCAGATCCACAAGCTATCAAGAGAAAGGGCTCAACATGACTGTTTTTTTTTTTTTTTTTTTTTTCGCCGAAAGTTGAGAAACACTAACTTTTTTATTCTCATATATATATATATATATATATATATATATATATATATATATATATATATATATATATATATATATATATATATATATATATATATATATTGCATAATGCTGTTGTTGTTTTTTTCTAATCAGACGAAGGATTGGCGTTTTCCATATTGAATGACACCCCAAAATGACAATTTTTGTTTATATATTTCAGGAGATTTGCATGAGTTTTCAAAAGATTTGAATAATTTCCGGATATTTCCAGGACTTTTTCGTATGTTTTGCAATTTTAGGAGATTTCCAGGAGCTCCTGGTAAATCGAGAGGAGGCCCTGGGAAATCTGTCATAAGTTATAAAATGGTTTAATTTAATAATTTATAGACCTAAAATTAGCGCGGGTCTTATGAAAGTGCGGGTCCTATGAAAGTGCGGGGCTCACTGCGGTCGCATAGGATGCAGTGGCATAAGGTCGGCCCGGCCCGGCCGGTCGACTAGTATAAATTATTATAATTATTATAAGAATTTCCATAATTAATGACTTCATACTAAGCATAAGTTTGCCAATAATTATAAAATTAAAAATAAATAATTGTAGATCTAGATTTGTTTTTTTAATTAAATATTTTTTTAAAGCCTTAGGTGTAGTATTTTTAGATCTATGGTATTAAAAATAAACAAAAAGAAAACTTACTTTTTCTTTACAAATCGCAGAAAGTAGAACTCTATAACCATATTGAGCTGTTAATAAATTGGGTGGTTTGCAATATCGCGCTGTGAGTGTGTTAAAGTTATTTTCTATTTAGTCTTGTAAAGAGCTAATTATCGCCCCATTTTTTTTCTGCGTTATATCAACCTTTCTCATCCTTTTTTTTTTTTTGTTAACTGTCAATGGAACCATCCAAACACGGAGGATGGAAGGAACAAATTGGAGGGCCATTAAACGTTCATGCCGACCAGCAAAATGATTAGGCCAAACACAACCTCGAAGACATCAAAGCAGTGTTGACGAAGTCCTTGCCGCTCGTACTTAGCAAAAAGTCTAAAGTTTTTCGAAAATTAATATGTACAGTATATAGTATATATTTTTTTAATTCTTGTTGAATTTCAAACTATATTAATTGTAATAATAATTTTTTTTAAAGAAACAACAACACAAAAAAAAAAAAACGTGTTCGGCTATCTGTGTCTTGCTCTTCCATATTTTGTTTAAGTTGTCAGCATTGAATTTTTGTTCTTTGGTCACGACCAGAACGGCCCATTTGGTACCGGCACACCGGGCATTTGCCCGTTTGCCCATATAGCCAGTCAGCCCCTGATAGAGCCCCACAACGGTTGAGTCCGGCCCTGCTATATAGTAACGGGTGAATACAGAGTAGATTACTTGCACTGCCCTCCCCTCTTTTTTTTTCGCCGCTAAAGTTACGTGGGGCAACTCTAGTCCGACATGCAGAAATAAAAGCGTGATCTTTCCTTTACTTCTTTTTGTCCAAACTGTTGAGCCATGAAGATTATATGTATATATATATATAGTCAACCTATGGCATAAGATACCCCGCTATTTTGCATGGCTGGCCATAGGCCACTGCAACCTATGCCACTTCGCTGGGCCCCACATTTTCATAGGACCCGCGCTAATTCTAGGTGTAAATTTTTAAATTAAACCAATTTATTACTTATAACAGATTTCCTGCGGCCGCCTGATTTCTGAAATTGCAAAATATACGAAAAAGTCATGGAAATCTCCGGGAATTATTAAAAATCTTTTGAAAACTCATACAAATCTCATGAAATATGTAGATAAAAATTGTCATTTTGGGATGTCTTTCAATATGGAAAATGTCAATCCTATGCGCGATAATAAAAACGACATCATGCATTACCCGTATTTGTGTAATCTGGTGAAAGAAGCTTCTCACACCTAAAACTAATGAAGAGCTACTTGAGGTCAACAATTCTCGCAGATAGATTGAGACATTTTGTAATTTCTGCTATTGAGCGTGATCTATGTTGGAAATAAAAATTTTATGATATACTGTTTGACTTCGCTAACACAAGGCTCGTAAAGTAGTTCTGTATGTAGTAAAGAATGAATAAAATGCAAATACAACTTTGTTTTCTAATACAAACTCTTAAATTTTACTTATTATCCGTAACCCTACCCAAACTTGACCCCGCGAAATCCGTTTAGCATAGGGCCCCACAAAGGTTGAGTCCGGCCCTGCTATTTAGTGACGGGGGAATACATATTACTTGTTCTTTTTCCATGACTTCTTGGTCACAATGGTTAAGTCGTAGGGTAACTCTCGTCCGTCCGACTTGCAAAAATAAAAGAGTGATCTTTCCTTTACTTCTTGCGTGTCCAAACTCTTGAGCCATGAAGAGATTATATATATAGATGTATGCTTTGTGTGTGTGTGTGTTTATACATAAAGTTAGGGTTTACTGGGCGTTAGGGTTAGGAACGGTTAGGGTATAGAAAAAAATACCTCCCCCTACTCAAAAGGTCTGGATCCGCTAGTGGAGTGGATGAATCTTAACGGGACCAACAACATGTCCAGTCACAGACGAATTCTTATTGGTTCGGTGGAGTTGTCACCCTATCCCAAGGGAAAAAAAAATCTACCCCTAAAAAAACAACATGCTATTGTTAGACTCGTGGAAGAACGGTTTGATGAATGTGTGACGGCGATTGAAGATCTTTGGCACCACTCTAGTGCCGCAATTGATATAGGGCAGGGGTGGGCAAATTACGACCCGCGGGCCACTTGCGGCCCGCCAAAATGTTTTAAGCGGCCCGTGAACACCTACAGAATTCAGGTGTGCCCACAGATTAAACAGATAATACAGGGGAAAAAAAATAAATAATTTTAAATATCTTCTTATCTGTTATGATGTAGAGGCTGAAGAAACATTGTCTCTGCATGTCATTCTAAAAAGTTTAAAGCAAATGAAGATTATGCTTCTTTGCAATATTTTTAAACATTTAGTCAAAGACATAAACTCAGGCCAGTATTTATTCAATGCAAATGAAGAACACTGTTGAAAGTGTTGGGTTGGCTTGGAACAAGATGGCAATGGTAAGAGCTGGTGTAGTCCGTGCTTTGGCTGGGAAAAACAGTTGTTTTTTTTTATATGAATTAAAGAACAATATCCCAACTATAAACTCGACACGGGAAAGTTTGCACAAAACTGCATTGAATATGAAACACTTTATTGACCCAATTATCTTAGCGATCAAATTTATCAGAGCTAGGGGTCTTAACCACAGGCAGTTCCGAGAAGTACTTGAAGATGTGGAAACAAAACATTACGATGTTCGGTACCACAGCAGTGTCCGCTGGCTTAGCATTTGCAAGGTTTTGAGAAGAATATGGGATCTCAAGGAAGACATTGGTATGCTCCTTGATGGACATAGACTTTGAATTTGTCACTACTATTTCTAAAGAAGAGTCAAGACTGACTTCGTGTTTTTAGTTTCAAATATTGCAATGAGTTGCTTGCACATGATATGTATTTTTCCAAACAAAACTTTTCCATTTCTCCAGGCAAGCAAGTGAAAACAGGGTTAATCATTTTCCTTTGCTGAAAGGTTTCTAGTAAAATGGTTGAAAAGTAGAAGACTTGTTGAATTTGAAATGCAAATTTTACGACAACAAGATCTTGATACCAGTTTTCAATATCCTCACTTTACCATTTAGTACAGAAGCTGATTCAGCTCCAGACGAAATACCTCCAAGCAAATTACTACCTTCCAAGGGAGTTTTATGGGTGCCAGAAGCTGTAATTCCACACTTTAAAAAACTTAAGGTTAAATTTTTACATTATTTGGGTCTACATAAGTCGTGAACTTTTTTTTTTTTTTTCAAAACAAACAAGTGTAAGAACAACTCGACAAACTGTAATTTGACAGCAGTCATAAGGATAACAACTAGTTAGCAAGTTCCACCACAGTCCACAGTTCCGAACATTATGCACAAGTGTAAAATTAAATATTTTACATTAAGTACAACAATACTACCAGATTGTTGTTATGAATTGTTGTGATGTAAAAAGGTAATTACAATTTTTTTTTAAATATTCGTAAAATTAGTTTTAGAAATCGCTAAATCTTGTTATAATTCCTCAATTGGTAGTGTAAAAATAAGATGTACATTTTTAATACACTATCCTTATATATTTTCTAAGTTGTAAATACATATTTTATAATTGCGGCCCCCTATTTCTATTTTTTTTAAATGCGGCCCTCGAAAGAAAAAGGTTGCCCACCCCTGATATAGGGTCTTCCGGTCGAAAAGTATCATACTGAGCAGTGGTGTCACTAGGGTCGGTGTCACCCGGTGCGGTAAGGGTTAGTTATTAAGTTGTTGTTTTTGTTTGTTTGTTTCTTTATGTTGAAAAATAAGACTGTAATCTAATTAATTTGTTGATTACACCCGAAAAAAGGTTTTCGATTTTATTTTAAAATGTCTTTTTTTTTTATACATTGAGTTGAACATTTGTATTAGAGATTATTTAAGAGCTCCTTACGGAAAAGTTTTTAAAATTATACTAGTGTTTCTCAGCTGCTTCAGAAAAGGGCAATCAAGGTAAAACAAGCACTGAACAGGTTTACTTCCTTCGAAACATCGTTAAGCAAAGTCTGCAATAGCAACAAAGCATATTGATCAGTTTTGTAGGTTACAAATAGAAGTTTGATAGCTCTGGCAAATAGCAAGAGAATAAGACATCTCGCAACAATTAGTTCAGATTCAGCGACATGTCTAAAGCTAATTAAGCTGTTGTGTCACAACAGACGCTGGAACTCTTCAATACCGAGATGGAAATGAGATTATGGATTATGTTATCACCATTTCTCTTTCTTGTGGCCATCGACGATGTCATAGAAATACATTTAACATGCTGCATTCGGGTTCCCATGGCGTATATCAGACCGAGTTGGTTTTTTGAATACCACATATCATTACTTTGAAATACAGCTAAATGTATACAGGATATGACAGACAAGACGCCCTTAAAGTTATGCATATTGGGTTCAGGTTACCCAAAACCCCCATCAACACTGGTCATACAGATCTAGAACAAATTGAAATGTTATCCTATTTAGGCAGTGTTATTACAAGCACAGTGTTATCATGGTGTTGCATGTTGGATTGGAAAGCAGGAGCGTCTTTCAAAAAGAACAGCCTATCTGATCAAACAAATCAATTAGCCTGAGATTAAAATCCACCAAATCAATACAATCATTGTCCCAAAGGCCACCTACGCTTCGAGACGTGTAAGGTTGAAAAGAGGCTGAGCAATAATGGCTGAGAAGGATCCTACGAATAATGTACCGAGATAATGTTAGCAATAGAGACATCTTCTCCCACACATGCATATGCCGTCTAAAGAAAGTGGCGACTGCACATCGATTGACATTTGTAAGACAACATATCATTAGATACAGCCTAACATGAAAGTCGAAAAGAGGAACGCAAAAACATGGCAGTCCACGTTTAATCATGGCCGTCACACCTTAAAATGTGACCTTTTTAGAAGGAAAGTTGCTGTAAAAGTTGCCAAAGACTGATTTCTGTGGAGAGAACTTGCAGCCCTAAACAAATGTTACGTTCGCCACTCAACTAATCAGAATTAATGTTTGGGGGAAGGCCCGCATCCCCATAGTGACGCCACAGATACTGAGAACAAATCAATGGGCTTGTTAATTTAAACAAACACAGGAAGTTTTTTTTCTGAAATGTACTGCGCATGAGCTAATTAATTACTTGTAAAAAATGTAAACAAAACAAATCTTGAAATCGGTAATCATCGTGATCATTGAATCTAGAGATCTAATACTATAATATCTACATCTATATATATCTACAATCTAGATCTAATTCTTAGATTCTAAATCTAGATATCATATCGAGATCCATATAATGAAACAATTATTATACTATTATTACTATACATTTTTTTGAACTTGATCATTTGATGTAGCATATTTTTTTAAGCCTATGCCTATATACTATATAATAGTATATAATTTATAATATAATAAATAATATTATATAAGTATATTAATAATATTAGTATATAATAATAATAAAATATTATATTAATTAATAATTTATACTAATATAAATTATAATAATTAATATATTTTATATTAAATATATACTATATATTAAATTTATTATTAATATATATATTATACTAAATTATAATAAATACATTACTATAGTATACTACCTATATAAGCTTAAAGTATATATAACTAGATCAGTAGATCTATATTATAAGTATATTCAATATTGCCTGAGGCTATACTTAATAATAATTTTAAATAAGTATAATACTAACTTAGCTAACTATTAGTTTATATTAGTTAGTATTTAGTAGTATTACTATTAGTTATTAGTATTATTGTATTATTTTTTTTATAATTCTAGATCTACTAGTTACTAGTAGATCTATATTTATAAATTATATCATCTTGATTGACTTGATATTGTTAATTAAACTTAATTTGATATAGATCTAGATCTGGATCTACTTTTGATCTAGTATGAGTATCATCTAGGTCTAGATTCTAGATCTAGACAATCTAGTAGACTATAGATCTAAAATCTAGATCTGATCTAGATTCTAGTATTTCTAGATCCATCTTGATCTAAATCTAGACTAGATGACTAGTATCTAGATGTCTAGGTCTATCTATGAATCTATCTTCTATTCTATGTCTATAATATACTATATTATTTAGTATAAGTATAGCCTAGTCCCTATCATAGTAAATGGTTATAATAGTTATAGATAGTTAAAATAGTTATAGATCATATTAGATCTAAATTCTAAATATTATTAAATAGATCTAGAATAAATTTATAATCTAGATGTATAATATTCTAGACATTCTAGACTCTAGCTAGTCTAAAGTCTAATTTAATTATTTTTTTTATTAATCAATTTAGTTCATAAGACTTAAATGACTTAATTAACCAGATATTATATATAGAATTATAGAGTAATATTTATAAATTATATATTAGATATAATATATACTAATTGTCGCGATCATCAATGATGCTAGATGTCACGTTGAATATAAACTTGATATAAACTGCACAATCAATGATCGTGATTGCTGAGGATCTAGAAATCGTCAGTTGATAAGATGATCATTTAGAAGTTGCTAGTTGATAAGACGATCTAAGTATATTATTATTATATTCAATGAAGAAACTTCTCGTCAAATACAAATACTTTAATTCAAAACTTGGAAAAGCTATTCACAATAATTACAATGGTTAACTGTAATTGAATAAAACATATAATATATATTTCTACTAAATTAAATGATCTACACTATATAATAATTATGTCATCTTCCTTTGAGTTCCAACACGAGACTTTAATACATGTTATCTCTAACACATTCCACTCGACACTGGTGGTAATATCTCCAAGCTTCCAGATCATCAGGCGTTACCACGTGACTAATATCTCTTTGTCGCTTGGTTAAACAATTGACCAATAAAATACATATTAATGTACAATAATTAATATTTCTAACCAATCACATTTATTCTAATTTTACTTGGATATCCCCGAGCTAGCTGAAATCTTGCTGACAAACCTTGAGCTAAATATATACAAATTGTATGTGACACTAATATAGATTATAGATCTAGATTTAGAATAGATCTACTAGAATGACTAGATTTATAACTAAGATTAGAATTAGATATAATATACTGATTCTAGACTATTGACTAGAAAGTACCAAGAGTAACTAAGTAAGGCTACAGATGATAGTTTATTAGTTGATAGATCTACATTATTGGGAGGTGAATTTAAAAAAATAATCTTTGAAAAAACAAAAAAAATTTGTTAGTACATCATTAAAATAAAATAAACAGAACTTTCCAAATGGTGTATCAATGTAACATTTTTTTTTGTGGCATTTTGATCTAACAATGGAGCAAGTAATAGGAGAGAACTTGTCGCTGGCTAAGCCGGGCTTGGCTGGGCAAGACACACCCCCAGGTCAAAAGTTTTAGTTGAGTTTCGTAGATGATAATCTACTTATTAAATAAGAAATTTAATAGTAGAGATCTACTCACAAAGCTGATTTCATTT
>JAZGLO010002977.1:0-5000 GCA_036873155.1 Biomphalaria sudanica
TCAGGGGCCGATCCAAGGGGGGGCCTAAGGGGCACGTGCCCCCCCTAAGAGAAGTGTTGGCATAAGGGGCACGTGCCCCCAAAAATTGCTGAAAGGTACGTGACCATAATTTCCATACACATTTGAGACGTATTTATTTTTGTTCAACTTAAAATTTGTTGAAATTCGTATATATGTAAATGTTATTCACTGACAGGTGTAATTCCCAACTTAAATTTAGAATAAAAACTGCAAAAACATGGTCGGTGTTAACATATTATTCGCTGCAAAGTTTGTACCTAATTCTTTATTAAGTAAATTTAAGTGATGAAGTGATTCTAAGCCATGTGTTGTTTTATTTTTTATACGATGTTTTACGATTACAGAAAATGAATGATAAAACCAAGCGAAAGATGTCAGGTCCTGAACGAGTGAAAGAGGAAAAGAAGCAGAAGTTGGTGGATAGTTTCGGATCTATGAAAACAATCAGTGCTTACTTTCTCAGTCAAAACAAAACTCCACTACCTACATCATCAGTCCAAGATCAGTCAACTCCGTCTACATCTACAGTGCACGATATACCGCCTACATCCGCATCTGCAATCCATGATCAGTCGCCCACAACTACGTCTGCAGTGCATGATATACTTCCTCCATCCGTATCTACAGTCCATGATTCGCTGCCTCTATCTAAGACTACAGTGCACGATATACCTCTAAATTCATCAAGTGTCACTAACTCATTTGAAAATAAAATGCTTCAAGAGTTTATCAAACCATATGACATTGGGCTACTATATAAAAAAATTAGACAGTTTTCAGCTTCCAATAGATATGACATTATCCGGAATGTAGCGAAGCCAGATGTTAATCATTGCTTTCCACAAACACAAGAAGGTAAAAAGAAACGCTCATTTCAGTACAAATGGTTGGTAGCTAATCAGTGGCTAGTTTACAGTCAAGCTTTAAACGGCGGTTTATGTTTACCATGCATTATTTTTGCTAAAACGAGTCATAGATCAACAGGTGTATTTGTAAGCACACCATTGACAAAATTTAAAGATGGACCACAAGATATATATAAGCATACTGAAACGGAATACCATAAAAATTCAATGAAAGATTTGGCATCATTTATTGAGATAATGGAGCAGAGACAAGCTAATGTCATCCAGCAGACTTGCAGTAGCATCCAATTACGTATACAACAAAATCGTCGAAAGCTGATGTCAATTCTACAAACAGTCATACTCTGTGGTAGGCAAAATATACCACTTCAAGGACACAATGAGACAGACACTAATTCTAATAACAACCGTGGAAACTTCCAAGCCCTTCTGGATTTCCGTATTTGTGCTGGTGATAATATTCTAGAAGAACATTTCAAAACTGCTCCAAAAACTGCAACATATAGGTCAAAAACCATTCAGAATCAACTGATTAATGGGTGCGGAGACAATATTAGGTGTACAGTGGTAGAACAAATAAAAGAGGCTGTTTACTTCAGCATTATGGCTGATGAGGTGACTGATGCATCTAACAAGGAACAGTTAGCGCTTGCAGTTCGATTTTATGATGGTGTACAGATTTGTGAAAGATTTGTAGATTTTATAAGATGTGATAGTGTAACAGGAGAATCAATTGCCAAACTTTTGATTGGTAAACTGCAAGAATACGGTTTGGATTTGTCTAAGCTGCGTGGTCAAGGCTTCGATGGGGCTGGCAACATGGCTGGTAAAATCAAAGGAGCTGCAGCTATAATCAGTCAGCAGTATCCTAATGCTGTTTACTTCCATTGCAATTCTCACGTTCTCAATCTTGCTGTAGTCCAAGCCTGCTCATTACAACCAATTAGGAACATGATGGGTACTTTGCTTGAGGTCTGTATATTTTTTAAGTATTCACCTAAGCGTCATTTGCAATTGCAGCATAATATTCAGCATCTATGTCCTGAGTCCAGAAAGCAAAAACTTGTTGATCTATGCAAGACTAGGTGGGTAGCCAGGCATGATGCATTGGAAGTGTTTGGAGAACTTTATACAGCAGTTGTGCAAACTTTAAATGATATAGCTGACGGTGATTCCTGGAATCAAGAATCAGTAGCAAAGGCACGCGGTCTTCTTTTGGGGGTGACACAGTTTGATTTCTTAATTTCTTACGTTACGTGCTGCAATGGTCTCCGTTTTATTCATTCACTCAGTGTGAGTTTACAAGGTCGATCAATTGACATTTGCTCTGCCATGATAGAAGTGTCAAATGTAATTAGCAGCATTGAAAGATGCCGGAAGGAAATTGATGAGGTTAGTTTAGAATGGTATACGCAGGCCACTTCTTTATCCAAGTCAGTCGATGCACCAGAGCCAAGTGTACCACGATTAGGTAAACGGCAGATAAATAGAGCAAATACACCAAGTGATTCACCAGAACAATATTTTCGTCGTACTGTCATAATACCTTTCATTGATCATTTACTTTCAGAGTTAAAAACAAGATTTTCACCCTTGCAACAACGTGCTGTTCAAGGGATTGCTCTCGTTCCTTCTATCTTCTTGTCTAATCCACAAACTAAGAAGAAAGAAGCTAAAGCTTATGGCGAATTAATTGTAATGGATCTTCCATCACCACACACATTGTGTACAGAATTGGAATGTTGGCAGAGTAAATGGGAATCAAGCTCATCAGATGTTCCATCTTCCCTAGTGACAACACTTCAACAAACTTCTGCAACCTTTTATCCTAATATTCACACCATGCTACGTGTGTCAGCAACAATTCCGGTGACGTCATGTGAGTGTGAACGATCATTCAGTCGTCTTCGCCAGTTAAAGACATACTTACGTTCAACAATGGGAGATGAACGACTTTCTTCATTGGCCCTCATGTGCATAAACCGTGACATAGACATTGATACAGAAAAGGTGTTAGACAAATTTGCACGTGATCAAACTCGCAGAATGGAACTTATGGATATTCTTTCCGATTAACATATCATATTCTCTTTTATGTGGGCAACACTAGGATTTAGATATTAAGTGGCACTCTATGTTGTGTGTTAAGGCGCATCCACATATGGGCGATATCGCCAGCAAACTTGCCTGTCCATACTTGCGCAACCTCTATACAAACCTATGCAATTAAATATCCCGCAATATTACAAGCGATTGCTTACAATCTGCAATCGACGTCCACACCTGCGCAATCGGTTGCCCGCCATCAAATTGCGCGCGATATCCCTTATATGTGGACTCGCCTTTTACACTTGTAATTCAATATGAACTGTATTTTTTATAACAGGATTGGTATCTGTTAGCTGAATTCAATGCCAAAAACGTTTTATATTTTCTTTCCCTATATATATATATATATATATATATATATATATATATATATATATATATATATATATATATATATATATATATATATATATATATATCAAGAAATTACCGACACATTTTATTTGTGCCCCCCCTAGACAAAATTTCTGGATCGGCCCCTGCCATTTATTGTAAGTTAATTTTGATTTAGTTTTAAATATAAACATTGTGAAGGTTGATGGTTTGGATGCTAATTATCGTAAAAGTACAGTGCCTAGACTTCCAATATACACTGCAGTACAGTGCCTAGACTTCCAATATACACTGCAGTACAGTGCCTAGACTTCCAATATACACTGCAGTACAGTGCCTAGACTTCCAATATACACTGCAGTACAGTGCCTAGACTTCCAATATACACTGCAGTACAGGGCCTAGACTTCCAATATACACTGCAGTACAGTGCCTAGACTTCCAATATACACTGCAGTACAGTGCCTAGACTTCCAATATACACTGCAGTACAGTGCCTAGACTTCCAATATACACTGCAGTACAGTGCCTAGACTTCCAATATACACTGCAGTACAGTGCCTAGACTTCCAATATACACTGCAGTACAGTGCCTAGACTTCCAATATACACTGCAGTACAGTGCCTAGACTTCCAATATACACTGCAGTACAGGGCCTAGACTTCCAATATACACTGCAGTACAGTGCCTAGACTTCCAATATACACTGCAGTACAGTGCCTAGACTTCCAATATACACTGCAGTACAGTGCCTAGACTTCCAATATACACTGCAGTACAGTGCCTAGACTTCCAATATACACTGCAGTACAGTGCCTAGACTTCCAATATACACTGCAGTACAGTGCCTAGACTTCCAATATACACTGCAGTACAGTGCCTAGACTTCCAATATACACTGCAGTATGCAATCTTTTTTAAAATATATATGTACATAATCTTTGCTTGAAAAACTGAAAACTAATAGATCGTAATATTTTCCAACAAAAAAAAAGGAAAGTTAAGTCAATTTTCTTTCTACTTTTGTTTCTATTTGTGTTTATTTACGTGATAATGTATTGAGTTATCATTTGATATCAAATTTCTTTAAAGGTAAATGCATTTTTTTATTTCAGGGTTCTCTTCTCTTGTCTCACGCCACAGGGGGTAAAAACTTTCAGCTGTGCATTGAGAAAGGCTGGGGCACTTTTGTAACTCAAGTTCAGGAAATTGTGAACGGCATTGCTAAAACTCTAGCCTTACCCACAGAAGGTATTGTTTGTAACGCATTTTTTAAAACATTGGATGGACAACGATGGACAAACTCATTTCTTTCTTTGTGTTGTATGCGTTTTGGACTGTCATCACGAATCACGAATGATTTCGAGTTTGATTCTTACTCGCTATATCGCAACCGTCTTCAAGAAAATTTGAGTTAGCGTTAAGGACGTAAAATAGGCGGTTAGGACGTAAAATAGGCGGTTAGGACGTAAAATAGGCGGTAAAAACGTAAAATAGGTGGTTAGGACGTGAAATATCTGGTTAGAACGTAAAATAGGCGGTTAGAACGTAAAATAGGCGGTTAGGACGTAAAATAGGCGGTTAGGACGTAAAATAGGCGGTTAGGACGTAAAATAGGCGGTAAAAACGTAAAATAGGTGGTTAGGACGTGAAATATCTGGTTAGAACGT
>JAZGLO010002977.1:10000-47824 GCA_036873155.1 Biomphalaria sudanica
CTCAGTGTCAATCAGTCTCCCTGTCTTTTTCTCACTGTCAATCTCTGACCATGACTTTCTATCTCTCTCTCTCTTTCTCTCTCTCTCTCTCTCTCTTTCTCTCTCTCTATCTGGCTCAGTGTCAATCAGTCTCCCTGTCTTTTTCTCACTGTCAATCTCTGACCATGACTTTCTATCTCTCTCTCTCTTTCTCTCTCTCTCTTTCTCTCTCTCTATCTGGCTCAGTGTCAATCAGTCACCCTGTCTTTTTCTCACTGTCAATCTTTGACCATGACTTTCTATCTCTCTCTCTCTTTCTCTCTCTCTCTCTCTCTCTTTCTCTCTCTCTATCTGGCTCAGTGTCAATCAGTCTCCCTGTCTTTTTCTCACTGTCAATCTCTGACCATAACTTTCTCTCTCTCTATCGCACTCCCACACCTTACTTTTACCTATTCCTCTCTTTTCTTTTCATTGGTACATTTGTTATCACTCCAACGTGGCACTCACAGCCAGGTGACTGACCCTGACCCCAAACATGATACGTGAGCGAATAAAACAGCTGGCGAGAAAATGTGTCTATGTGTGTAGAGTAGACAATAGTATTTTGTCCTTAACAATTCCATTGTCTCGTGAAACTGTACGGATACCCCAAACTCAAACAATGGTAGACAAACAAACAACAGGTGAACAAATATCTTGAGGTTTACAGTTGTCGTATTTAAAATGACAGCGTAAAGCTTTATAAGCCAGATCACTCTCGTCACAACCAGGCAACTGTCTTATCCGCTCACAAGAGAAACTAATAGCTTAAGAATCTAGATCTAGCTAAAAGTTCAAAGTTACAACGAAAAAAATTTTAAAACAGAAAAGAAATATTGGAAACATGTCCTGCTTGAGAAATTTCGTGTTGGTCATCCTGTGTCCAGCTTTATCATTGGCAGCCTTTGGTGACCTCTGTGACATAGTAACATCGAGGTAGGTCATTTTTAGTTTTAACGTTTAAATTTGTGTTGAGGTCTAGATCCAGTTACATTAAATTTATTAAACCTATAGCCTTCGGTACACTTCATAAACATCTACAAAACAAAAACCATTCTAAAATTACCTTTTTTAACTGGAAATTTTCAATTATGGCGGATAATAAATAGTTAGCTAACCACTTTGGTGTAACCGGTGTACACACAAACATGAAATATTGATTAGCTATGCTATTTAGATGATATTGTGCTCTTTTAGCATAGTAAAATTAAATTTCTGCGCTATTACTTCTGGTTGCACAAACTTTTTTAAAAATTGTATAGTTGGCAGCAAGGATCTTTTAATGTAGCGGCCTTAACATTGTTTAGAATAGAAAATTTACCGCGAAATTTCCACTATAATAATAAAAATGCGACACATAAATTTCATGAAAACAAATACATACACAAAGCCAACATTTTTAAACTAAATCTCACATTTTAGATAAAAATCCTTTTAGTAATTAATACATTTAAACTATAATATACCACGTTTAAAAGAATATTTGCAATAAATTGAAAAGAAATTTAAAAAATAGTGTATTTTTTGTTTGAAAAAACTTTGAATAGTATCAAACTGATATCCGAATTTACCTCCGAATTTACCCAAGTTTTTAATTCACGAATCTCCGTCTCGACAGGTCTGGGAAACCACAAATTCTTGACCTGTATGGTGACATACATGCACCACGGCAAACAGCAGGGTTTCTGTCCAGGGCTTTTGCAGGAGAGAATTTGAACCTCTCAAGCCCTCACTCAAATGAAGTTTGATGATGATGATTCAGTTGTAGTTGAATTTGAAAATAAACTATTTATTACCAATATTGCTTTTTTCTTACCGAGGTCTTTTTAAATTGTGTTTCATTAGTGACCTGACAGGCAGTGATGACCAAGTGATCAATGTCACATTCCCTAAAGATTGTCTCTTCGGTGCCGTCAATTGGAACTATCCAAAGGTAATATAAACATCTGTTGGATATGTGTTGTTAGGTTCTAATTAATGTGTACCCATTAAAATACTCATCCACGCTCCTTTTCACAATGAATTTGATTAGTAGATAGCAAAATATTAATGGCTGCCTGGTCGTGTGTGCTGTCGCTACGATAGCCTGCCCTTATTCCCATCCGCCCTGCGGAAGGTACGGACTAATACGTTATAATCTTTTATTTCTGAAGGAATATTTCAAACTTACAAATGGTCAAATATTTTAACTTATTCATGATATTAAGGTACTAAGGTAAACAGACTAGTTGGGAGCTAAGGCAAACATCCTAGTCATGAGTTAAGGTAAACATACTAAGGAGCTAAAGTAACCAAACTTGTTTGGAGCTAAGGTTAACAGACTAGTCAGAAGTTAAGGTAAAAATGATTATTCTAGAGGATCATGCCTTGTCACAGTGCTGTTGACTCGGCTTTCCATCAAAAATACCAAAACAAAAAATGTGTCGTTAAAAAATGAATTCGTTGACAATTAAATGTTTTCTTTTTCAGGGCTCTCTCCTTCTCACTCACGCCGAAGCAGACAAAACCTTTAAGCTGTGCATTGAAGAAGGTTGGACCGTAGAAATCTCACGTGTTCAAGAGGTAAAGAATGGCCATTACAAGACTCTGCCACAGCCCACTAAAGGTACATATTTTTTCATGAATTTCTAAGCAAATATATGCAATCAACAAGATATCTAGTTTCTACTGAACATAAAAATAATGCTTGAATGTTGGATGGGACATAAGCTTCAAGGGTCATTGGAAGTCGAAGGTCTTTAGTTCCAATCCGAATGCCAGAAGTTTTAATTCGGCTTTTTGGGCCAAAGATTTCAGTAAATTAAATGCAACATTTCATTGAGTTTTACTGGCATGTCTATTTCTGTAAAACAACAACTCTTTCAAAGTTACATTTGAATTTCATTTAATCTGAAATAGAAATTATGTTTTGTCCGGTAGAAAAGGGTAGTAAATTATGATGCCCAATTATTAAAACAGACAATATGTCATTTTTTTTTTTAGTACGTAGAGTTGGTACCATTATTCTTCACTATAGACTAGTTTTCTGTGTTCCTCTCCATATGCCTGTCTCTCTCTCTCAATCTCTCTCTTTGAGTTTCATCTATTCCTTGATGTTTTCAAGTTTCTCTTCAACGTCTTCCGTTGTCAGCAATTTATTAGGCAATGCATCTTATAGACTATTAATTCGTCTACAAACTTTTTCATCTATCTTATCTTATCTTAAATTATCTTATCTTATATAAAATACAGTTGTTACTTCAAACAAGAAGATGATTATGTCCTACGCGAGTCCCTAGGTCAATCTAGTCATGCATGTTAATCAATATGTATGCGATCTATGTAGGTCGAATTCAAATTCGATGTCGCCTAGTAGCTTCCTAAAATTATAAATATAAATTTAAAAAAATAGTTTGTATCCCCGTTGTCTTTTCACCAAAACATCGTGATACATGTTTGAAAAATTGTTTTCTTGTTCTTAGAGAAACCAACTTGCACTGATTCGTCCAACGGAGAAGCTGCTCTCTTGGTTTCAGCCCCAGAGGGTCAAAGATATATGACTATGTTCAACTACCGCATTGTCCTTCAGTCCAAGAGGGGCAACAAACATGTGCCTCACTAGACGAGTAACTGCCCAGTCTACTGGAGCGTTTTTATTATGTTATTAAATGAATTCTAATATTAGTTCAAGTAAATGTGTAACATAAAAATGATGTCAGTTTTAAGAGATCATGTCATGTGTTTCAGTACTCACTACATAAATACCATTTATAACATGAGCACATGTTTCACTTTGTCGCTTCACATTTTTAACTTTGTTTCATTACTTTGTTTAACATTTATAAATGGAGCACACGTATCAATACATGCATCAATTAGAACTTAAACATCCATTTAACGACATATTTTCACATGTTTCAAATGAACACATATTTATATTATACTTATACATGTTTAACTTCACTGTATACTTCACTAAATCATATGACTTCTTAGCTCAAACACAAGTCTCACTCTAAGTTCTACCATTTATAAAATAAACACGTCTCACTTCTCTACCTCAATAAGT
Organism: Biomphalaria sudanica; assembly: GCA_036873155.1. Classification (NCBI taxonomy): domain Eukaryota; kingdom Metazoa; phylum Mollusca; class Gastropoda; family Planorbidae; genus Biomphalaria; species Biomphalaria sudanica. The sequence goes on from JAZGLO010002977.1 coordinate 14,067, forward strand.
TGCTAACTCATTAAGATGTATTACAGTCTTAATTAAACTAATTAAATTCGTTTTAATTTACAAAAAAATATTATTTTCTTTGTTTCTCTATTCATGTTGTATCTCTGATCTTACTTTTTATTTTGGTAGCCCATAATGTAAATCTTATCTAAGTGTAGGGTTTGAGTGTGTCTGTGAGAGTGCTTGGTTATGCTTGTGTGTTTGTAGCCCATACGTTAGTTAAAACCTTAAAAAGAGGGGTTAGGCAATACGAAACAGTCAATATTTCCTTTGATTTATGGAACGAAAATCTTCTGGTTTCATTTAATTTTAGATAATCTCTACGATTTAATTAAGGGTCAGAAAATGATGATCCTTCCTTATGCTTGCTCTCTGTTGATCTGTCCAGTGCCTCCAACTGTTAAGTTTCGATTTTGAAGAGCTTGATGTGGCGTTAGCATACATACTTTAAAAGTGGACGACCAGTGGCTCTTCTGCATTCTGTTAGATCGCCAAATGGAGATACAAATTCATAAAAAGATATCTAGCCAAAATTAATTTTACGATAATAAAACATGTTTAAGCTCGTTAGAGTCATTTTGTAAATAAAATTTATATAAAAATATATACATCAAAGAGTCTAGGAGTACCAGGTGACCGAGCCTCGCTCGTTTGAATAATTTCTTGAGAAAATATATGTCCTCGAACTTATTATATATATATATATATATATATGTGTGTGTGTGTGTGTGTGCATGCGTGCGTGCGTGCGTGCGTGCGTGTGTGTGTGTGTGTGTGTGTGTGTAGACAAAAATGAACTATCGGGTAAAGACTACCAATCTGAAGAGCTGCTTTTGTGTTCTTTTAGTTCTAATGGCATTGTAAATGACGATTAGAATAGAAAGTCTCTTAAGTTCCCATGCAGTCTAAAAAAAAAAAACACAGCTCACGTCGTGTCCTTTTACTTAGCATCTTTTGCGTAAAACTATTGGCCTATTATTGGCTTGGAAGAAAGTATTTGCAGTGTAGCTTCTCAAGTTGTAACATTCAGACATTCTTTAATATTGCTATTCATTTTGGTTTTAGTACGCAACATCAAGTGATGCAAAATCTCTATGCTATAGGGTAAAATATGAACTTTGTATCAAAGTAAAATAGCGCACTGAAAAAACATTGTATTGTAAGTATTCTAAAGAAGATGGCGCGGTAGCTGAGAGGTAAAGCGCTTGACTTCCATACCGGGAAGGGTCCGGGGTTCTAATCCTGGTGAAGACTGGGATTTTTAATTTCGGTATCTTTGGTCGCCTCTGATTCCACCCAGCTCTAATAGGTACCTGGCATTAGTTGGGGAAAAGTAAAGGTGGTTAGTCGTTGTACTGGTCACATGACACCCTCGTTAACCGTAGGCCACAGAATCAGATGACCTTTGCATCATCTGTACTATAGACCACAAGGTCTGAAAGGGGAACTTTACTTTTGTTTCTACTCTAAAGAAGCGTTTCCGTGGTGCATCTCTGTTACGACCAACACATTTTAACTCTTTAAAAAAAGATTGCCTTTGGCATATATTAGTCCCCTATATAGGATACGTGCCCTGCCTAGCGTGACTGTCGGACTAGCAAGGACATCGCTGTTTGTAGTGCAGTCTTGTCACCGTATGTCCAGGATGGGCTGCAAACATCTTTTTTGTGAAAGCGTTCAAGAAGTACCCATGTCTCAGATCCACATAGAGGGGTTGAGAGAACCACTGCTTGGCAGACACTGTTTTTAGTAAGCAGGCGTAGTGATTTATTTAGCCATATTCGTCCAAAAACACTACTGGCTCTAATCAGACGTTTATCAACCTCCCTTAAAAGCAATGCGTGACCGCGAGCTAGATATCATGTTCAGTGTGAGCAAGTAATGCGTAGAGAAGCTGTGTTATGACCATTTCCCTTTGTTTTGATATGGGACAATAAGTAGACTTAGAAGCTTGAACATATAATTCACCAGCAAAATAACAACAAAGTAAAAGCTACCTACATGACTCTATGCAATAAAAGTATAAACAATTTATAAAGCACTTAAAACACAACAACCAATCATACACTGGCAAATTTAATTTCATTATTTCTTTTCCATAGTTCCATAATAAATGAATCTACAATAAGATGGTGCCCAAATGTTTAATTAGGCCTATTGATTCATTAAAACTTGTCCATGTTTGCAAAGAAATGTGTACTGCTCTAAGCCAGTGACGTAAGCGGTGGCAAGTTTTTTTTTCCTTTGACGTCATATGGAAACTTTTCATTCATAAAACATTCTAGCCAAAATTAATTTTTTGATAATGAAACATTTTCAAACAGTGATAACGGTCGACCTCGAGTTTTCCTCTTGTGGCCAATGAGTTGAGATTTGTTTTTTCTCATTTATATACATATTGTTAGGCGCTTACGCGGTGTCTAATGCAGAGAAACCAAACGGAGGTAACACTCAACGATATCTAATAACAGCGGCGAAAGGCCGAACAATCCATATAGCATAGTCGACGCTGGTACTGAACAAGGAGTTAAATAGCAATGAAGGGAATGTCAGCTAACTCTCTACGTTCATAACAAGCCTCCTATCTCTAAGGCGTCCTAAAGTAGTCTATTTATTTGGAGCCTTGTCGTCAAGTTCTTGATGTGTTGTGTGTTTAGCAGTGTACTGAACAAGGAGTTAAATAGCAATGAAGGGAATGTCCGCTAACTCTCTACGTCCATAACAAGCCTCCTATCTCTAAGGCGTCCTAAAGTAGTCTATTTCATCAACTAATATTTCGCTCTGCTAAAATCTAGTCTTGTTTTTTACGAAACAAATAACTAGTTCTAATCGTGACGTAACAATATACCATGAAATTTTAAAGAAAATCATTAGAGTCGTTTTCGAAATAAAAATTATATATTGTTGTAACCTTCGCGACGCAATAGGATGTGTGTGATAAGCTGACATATGTGACACAGGCCAGTAATACAGTTTAGCGTGCTATATCGAAGGGCAAGGGATAGTACTGGCATGAACTTTGCACGTGAATATGACCCGGGTTATGGTCATTTGATCATAAGCCTGCGTGGACCAGAGAAACAGTGTCTGTAAGGCAGTGCAGTTCAAGACAGGACAGTGAGTAGACCGGGACTGTTAGTCTGCCATGAAGTCGGTCCTGGTGAAGTCCTGAAGTGAATGTACGAATCCACGAAAAGATAGAGACAGTAGAGTTTATTAGTTTAGTACGGTGATGTACAGTATAACATTTTTAGTGTTGAATTATTGCCAATTGTGTCATAGTGGCTGTTGTAATTGACCATTGTTAAAGCACCAGATTATTTGGAGCCTTGTCGTCAAGTTCTTGATGTGTTATGTGTTTAGCAGTGTTTTACAGAACGCCTGATTAGTAGAGAGAAGAACGTAACAATATATGGAGGCAATATATTCTATATCACCATTCTATATGGATCTTCAACGCTTTCACCAAAGATGTTTGCGATCCATCAAGGACGCACGGTTTAAGACTGCACTACAGTCCGATAGCTACGCTTGGCAGGACACATTTCAGTTTGGGGGACGAATGTATGTCAAAGGCAACCTTGTTTATTGAGCTGAAAGGTGGTCGGCGTAATAGATTACAAAAGCAACTCATCAGATTGGTAGTCTTTGCCGATCGTTCAGTTTCGTAATTACAAAAATATCTCGAAGATTACTTCGGGTATAAGTATATATCCTTCCTTGTGGAATTATTCAAACGAGCGAGGCTCGCTCGCCTGGTACTATATATATATATATATATATATACTATATACATATATATAAATATAAATACATACATACAAGAATAGCTAGCTTAAAAGTATAGGATATATATATATATATGTATTTGTATATATACACATACATGCTATAGAGATGATACGTCTGTATAATTTGTACTGTTCAGCAAAAAGGTTTCTGTATGTGTCATATTGCTGGCTAGTTCGTGGCTACAAACATGCATACCAATAACATCACTCCACAAATAGAGTGAACAACCAACAGGTGTATACAGAATTATAACTGTCTAATTCATAACAGGAGCAGTCTAGTCTCAGTCTCTATCACGTACGATGTTACCTCTATAAAAGCCTATCCTCAACTGACTGTTCATCTATCTAAACTACAGTCTCGCTTTGGATTAACGTAGTCACAATTATGCTTTCTCTTATTAGTCACCTAAAGTGCGTCTCTACAATGAATGAAGTCATATCTTCTTTTAACAGAAGAAAAACAGTTTTAATGACGAACGTAGCAGTGACTTGAAGCGTTGAACTTGGGATTTGTATGTACCAAACAGTTGCTAACAAAGTTTGAAAATAAATTTGAAATTTATGTATTAACACCAATTTCGACGCACAATTCCAAATATATATATTCCTTAACTTTTGACCAGTTACAAATTTACACAAATATTAAAAAAAAAAAAACACAAAGTACCACTAGTTTATGTACTATGCAAACAAACCATATTTATATGTTACGTATGCACCGTAACAATTTACCAATTCAACAAACTTTAAAGATGACATAATTAAGGAAAAATGTCATTAATGTCACCTTCATTTTTTAAACACCGAAACAATGTTCAAAATAATAGAGAATGTGTTATTATCACTTTCTTCCACTTTCTCTCTCTCTCTCTGTCCTTCTCTATCTACATAGCTTTTCCACTTTCTCTCTCTCTCTCTCTCTGTCCTTCTCTATCTACTTAGCTTTTCCACTTTCTCTCTCTCTCTCTCTGTCCTTCTCTATCTACTTAGCTTTTCCACTTTCTCTCTCTCTCTCTGTCCTTCTCTCTCTACTTAGCTTTTCCACTTTCTCTCTCTCTCTCTGTCCTTCTCTATCTACTTAGCTTTTCCACTTTCTCTCTCTCTGTCTGTCCTTCTCTATCTACTTAGCTTTTCCACTTTCTCTCTCTCTCTCTGTCCTTCTCTATCTACTTAGCTTTTCCACTTTCTCTCTCTCTCTCTCTGTCCTTCTCTATCTACTTAGCTTTTCCACTTTCTCTCTCTCTCTATGTCCTTCTCTATCTACTTAGCTTTTCCACTTTCTCTCTCTCTCTGTCCTTCTCTATCTATTTAGCTTTTCCACTTTCTCTCTCTCTCTCTCTGTCCTTCTCTATCTACTTAGCTTTTCCACTTTCTCTCTCTCTCTCTCTGTCCTTCTCTATCTACTTAGCTTTTCCACTTTCTCTCTCTCTCTCTCTCTGTCCTTCTCTATCTACTTAGCTTTTCCACTTTCTCTCTCTCTCTCTCTCTGTCCTTCTCTATCTACTTAGCTTTTCCACTTTCTCTCTCTCTCTCTCTCTGTTCTTCTCTCTCTACTTAGCTTTTCCACTTTCTCTCTCTCTCTGTCCTTCTCTATCTACTTAGCTTTTCCACTTTCTCTCTCTCTCTCTCTGTCCTTCTCTATCTACTTAGATTTTCCACTTTCTCTCTCTCTCTCTGTCCTTCTCTATCTACTTAGCTTTTCCACTTTCTCTCTCTCTCTCTGTCCTTCTCTCTCTACTTAGCTTTTCCACTTTCTCTCTCTCTCTGTCTTTCTCTATCTACTTAGCTTTTCCACTTTCTCTCTCTCTCTGTCCTTCTCTCTCTACTTAGCTTTTCCACTTTCTCTCTCTCTGACCTTCTCTCTCTACTTAGCTTTTCCACTTTCTCTCTCTCTCTGTCCTTCTCTATCTACTTAGCTTTTCCACTTTCTCTCTCTCTCTCTCTGTCCTTCTCTCTCTACTTAGCTTTTCCACTTTCTCTCTCTCTGTCCTTCTCTAGCTACTTAGCTTTTCCACTTTCTCTCTCTCTCTCTGTCCTTCTCTATCTACTTAGCTTTTCCACTTTCTCTCTCTCTCTCTCTGTCCTTCTCTATCTACTTAGCTTTTCCACTTTCTCTCTCTCTCTCTCTGTCCTTCTCTATCTACTTAGCTTTTCCACTTTCTCTCTCTCTCTCTGTCCTTCTCTATCTACTTAGCTTTTCCACTTTCTCTCTCTCTCTCTGTCCTTCTCTATCTACTTAGCTTTTCCACTTTCTCTCTCTCTCTCTCTGTCCTTCTCTATCTACTTAGCTTTTCCACTTTCTCTCTCTCTCTCTGTCCTTCTCTATCTACTTAGCTTTTCCACTTTCTCTCTCTCTCTCTGTCCTTCTCTATCTATTTAGCTTTTCCACTTTCTCTCTCTCTCTCTGTCCTTCTCTATCTACTTAGCTTTTCCACTTTCTCTCTCTCTCTCTCTCTGTCCTTCTCTATCTACTTAGCTTTTCCACTTTCTCTCTCTCTCTCTGTCCTTCTCTATCTACTTAGCTTTTCCACTTTCTCTCTCTCTCTCTCTGTCCTTCTCTATCTACTTAGCTTTTCCACTTTCTCTCTCTCTCTCTCTGTCCTTCTCTATCTACTTAGCTTTTCCACTTTCTCTCTCTCTCTCTGTCCTTCTCTATCTACTTAGCTTTTCCACTTTCTCTCTCTCTCTCTCTGTTCTTCTCTATCTACTTAGCTTTTCCACTTTCTCTCTCTCTCTCTGTCCTTCTCTATCTACTTAGCTTTTTTACTTTCTCTCTCTCTCTCTCTGTCCTTCTCTCTCTACTTAGCTTTTCCACTTTCTCTCTCTCTGTCCTTCTCTAGCTACTTAGCTTTTCCACTTTCTCTCTCTCTCTCTGTCCTTCTCTATCTACTTAGCTTTTCCACTTTCTCTCTCTCTCTCTCTGTCCTTCTCTATCTACTTAGCTTTTCCACTTTCTCTCTCTCTGTCCTTCTCTCTCTACTTAGCTTTTCCACTTTCTCTCTCTCTCTCTGTCCTTCTCTATCTACTTAGCTTTTCCACTTTCTCTCTCTCTCTCTGTCCTTCTCTATCTACTTAGCTTTTCCACTTTCTCTCTCTCTCTCTCTGTCCTTCTCTATCTACTTAGCTTTTCCACTTTCTCTCTCTCTCTCTGTCCTTCTCTATCTACTTAGCTTTTCCACTTTCTCTCTCTCTCTCTGTCCTTCTCTATCTATTTAGCTTTTCCACTTTCTCTCTCTCTCTCTGTCCTTCTCTATCTACTTAGCTTTTCCACTTTCTCTCTCTCTCTCTCTCTGTCCTTCTCTATCTACTTACCTTTTCCACTTTCTCTCTCTCTCTCTCTGTCCTTCTCTATCTACTTAGCTTTTCCACTTTCTCTCTCTCTCTCTCTGTCCTTCTCTATCTACTTAGCTTTTCCACTTTCTCTCTCTCTCTCTCTGTCCTTCTCTATCTACTTAGCTTTTCCACTTTCTCTCTCTCTCTCTCTGTCCTTCTCTATCTACTTAGCTTTTCCACTTTCTCTCTCTCTCTCTCTGTCCTTCTCTATCTACTTAGCTTTTCCACTTTCTCTCTCTCTCTCTGTCCTTCTCTATCTACTTAGCTTTTCCACTTTCTCTCTCTCTCTCTGTCCTTCTCTATCTACTTAGCTTTTCCACTTTCTCTCTTTCTCTATGTCCTTCTCTATCTACTTAGCTTTTCCACTTTCTCTCTCTCTCTGTCCTTCTCTATCTATTTAGCTTTTCCACTTTCTCTCTCTCTCTATCTGTCCTTCTCTATCTACTTAGCTTTTCCACTTTCTCTCTCTCTCTCTCTGTCCTTCTCTATCTACTTAGCTTTTCCACTTTCTCTCTCTCTCTGTCCTTCTCTATCTACTTAGCTTTTCCACTTTCTCTCTCTCTCTCTCTGTCCTTCTCTATCTACTTAGCTTTTCCACTTTCTCTCTCTCTCTCTCTCTGTCCTTCTCTATCTATTTAGCTTTTCCACTTTCTCTCTCTCTCTCTCTGTCCTTCTCTATCTACTTAGCTTTTCCACTTTCTCTCTCTCTCTCTCTGTCCTTCTCTATCTACTTAGCTTTTCCACTTTCTCTCTCTCTCTCTCTCTGTCCTTCTCTATCTACTTAGCTTTTCCACTTTCTCTCTCTCTCTCTCTGTCCTTCTCTATCTACTTAGCTTTTCCACTTTCTCTCTCTCTCTCTCTCTTTCTGTCCTTCTCTCTCTACTTAGCTTTTCCACTTTCTCTCTCTCTCTGTCCTTCTCTATCTACTTAGCTTTTCCACTTTCTCTCTCTCTCTCTCTGTCCTTCTCTATCTACTTAGCTTTTCCACTTTCTCTCTCTCTCTCTGTCCTTCTCTATCTACTTAGCTTTTCCACTTTCTCTCTCTCTCTGTCCTTCTCTCTCTACTTAGCTTTTCCACTTTCTCTCTCTCTCTGTCTTTCTCTATCTACTTAGCTTTTCCACTTTCTCTCTCTCTCTGTCCTTCTCTCTCTACTTAGCTTTTCCACTTTCTCTCTCTCTGACCTTCTCTCTCTACTTAGCTTTTCCACTTTCTCTCTCTCTCTGTCCTTCTCTATCTACTTAGCTTTTCCACTTTCTCTCTCTCTCTCTCTGTCCTTCTCTCTCTACTTAGCTTTTCCACTTTCTCTCTCTCTGTCCTTCTCTAGCTACTTAGCTTTTCCACTTTCTCTCTCTCTCTCTGTCCTTCTCTATCTACTTAGCTTTTCCACTTTCTCTCTCTCTCTCTGTTCTTCTCTATCTACTTAGCTTTTCCACTTTCTCTCTCTCTCTCTGTCCTTCTCTCTCTACTTAGCTTTTCCACTTTCTCTCTCTCTCTCTGTCCTTCTCTATCTACTTAGCTTTTCCACTTTCTCTCTCTCTCTCTGTCCTTCTCTATCTACTTAGCTTTTCCACTTTCTCTCTCTCTCTCTCTGTCCTTCTCTATCTACTTAGCTTTTCCACTTTCTCTCTCTCTCTCTGTCCTTCTCTATCTACTTAGCTTTTCCACTTTCTCTCTCTCTCTCTGTCCTTCTCTATCTATTTAGCTTTTCCACTTTCTCTCTCTCTCTGTCCTTCTCTATCTACTTAGCTTTTCCACTTTCTCTCTCTCTCTCTCTCTGTCCTTCTCTATCTACTTAGCTTTTCCACTTTCTCTCTCTCTCTCTCTGTCCTTCTCTATCTACTTAGCTTTTCCACTTTCTCTCTCTCTCTCTCTGTCCTTCTCTATCTACTTAGCTTTTCCACTTTCTCTCTCTCTCTCTGTCCTTCTCTATCTACTTAGCTTTTCCACTTTCTCTCTCTCTCTCTCTGTCCTTCTCTATCTACTTAGCTTTTCCACTTTCTCTCTCTCTCTCTGTCCTTCTCTATCTACTTAGCTTTTTACACTTTCTCTCTTTCTCTATGTCCTTCTCTATCTACTTAGCTTTTCCACTTTCTCTCTCTCTCTGTCCTTCTCTATCTATTTAGCTTTTCCACTTTCTCTCTCTCTCTCTGTCCTTCTCTATCTACTTAGCTTTTCCACTTTCTCTCTCTCTCTCTCTGTCCTTCTCTATCTACTTAGCTTTTCCACTTTCTCTCTCTCTCTCTGTCCTTCTCTATCTACTTAGCTTTTCCACTTTCTCTCTCTCTCTCTCTGTCCTTCTCTATCTACTTAGCTTTTCCACTTTCTCTCTCTCTCTCTCTGTCCTTCTCTATCTACTTAGCTTTTCCACTTTCTCTCTCTCTCTCTGTCCTTCTCTATCTACTTAGCTTTTCCACTTTCTCTCTCTCTCTCTGTCCTTCTCTATCTACTTAGCTTTTCCACTTTCTCTCTCTCTCTCTCTCTGTCCTTCTCTATCTACTTAGCTTTTCCACTTTCTCTCACTCTGTCCTTCTCTCTCTACTTAGCTTTTCCACTTTCTCTCTCTCTCTGTCCTTCTCTATCTACTTAGCTTTTCCACTTTCTCTCTCTCTGTCCTTCTCTATCTACTTAGCTTTTCCACTTTCTCTCTCTCTCTGTCCTTCTCTCTCTACTTAGCTTTTCCACTTTCTCTCTCTCTGTCCTTCTCTAGCTACTTAGCTTTTCCACTTTCTCTCTCTCTCTGTCTTTCTCTATCTACTTAGCTTTTCCACTTTCTCTCTCTCTCTGTCTTTCTCTATCTACTTAGCTTTTCCACTTTCTCTCTCTCTCTGTCCTTCTCTCTCTACTTAGCTTTTCCACTTTCTCTCTCTCTGACCTTCTCTCTCTACTTAGCTTTTCCACTTTCTCTCTCTCTCTGTCCTTCTCTATCTACTTAGCTTTTCCACTTTCTCTCTCTCTCTCTGTCCTTCTCTCTCTACTTAGCTTTTCCACTTTCTCTCTCTCTGTCCTTCTCTATCTACTTAGCTTTTCCATTTTCTCTCTCTCTCTGTCCTTCTCTCTCTACTTAGCTTTTCCACTTTCTCTCTCTCTTTGTCCTTCTCTATCTACTTAGCTTTTCCACTTTCTCTCTCTCTCTCTGTCCTTCTCTATCTACTTAGCTTTTCCACTTTCTCTCTCTCTCTCTGTCCTTCTCTATCTACTTAGCTTTTCCACTTTCTCTCTCTCTCTCTCTGTCCTTCTCTATCTACTTAGCTTTTCCACTTTCTCTCTCTCTCTGTCCTTCTCTCTCTACTTAGCTTTTCCACTTTCTCTCTCTCTGACCTTCTCTCTCTACTTAGCTTTTCCACTTTCTCTCTCTCTCTGTCCTTCTCTATCTACTTAGCTTTTCCACTTTCTCTCTCTCTCTCTGTCCTTCTCTCTCTACTTAGCTTTTCCACTTTCTCTCTCTCCGTCCTTCTCTATCTACTTAGCTTTTCCACTTTCTCTCTCTCTCTGTCCTTCTCTCTCTACTTTGCTTTTCCACTTTCTCTCTCTCTCTCTGTCCTTCTCTATCTACTTAGCTTTTCCACTTTCTCTCTCTCTCTGTCCTTCTCTATCTACTTAGCTTTTCCACTTTCTCTCTCTCTGTCCTTCTCTATCTACTTAGCTTTTCCACTTTCTCTCTCTCTCTGTCCTTCTCTCTCTACTTAGCTTTTCCACTTTCTCTCTCTCTCTCTCTGTCCTTCTCTCTCTACTTAGCTTTTCAACTTTCTCTCTCTCTGTCCTTCTCTAGCTACTTAGCTTTTCCACTTTCTCTCTCTCTCTCTGTCCTTCTCTATCTACTTAGCTTTTCCACTTTCTCTCTCTCTCTCTCTGTCCTTCTCTATCTACTTAGCTTTTCCACTTTCTCTCTCTCTGTCCTTCTCTCTCTACTTAGCTTTTCCACTTTCTCTCTCTCTCTGTCCTTCTCTATCTACTTAGCTTTTCCACTTTCTCTCTCTCTCTCTGTCCTTCTCTATCTACTTAGCTTTTCCACTTTCTCTCTCTCTCTCTGTCCTTCTCTATCTACTTAGCTTTTCCACTTTCTCTCTCTCTCTCTGTCCTTCTCTATCTACTTAGCTTTTCCACTTTCTCTCTCTCTCTCTGTCCTTCTCTATCTATTTAGCTTTTCCACTTTCTCTCTCTCTCTCTGTCCTTCTCTATCTACTTACCTTTTCCACTTTCTCTCTCTCTCTCTCTGTCCTTCTCTATCTACTTAGCTTTTCCACTTTCTCTCTCTCTCTCTCTGTCCTTCTCTATCTACTTAGCTTTTCCACTTTCTCTCTCTCTCTCTCTGTCCTTCTCTATCTACTTAGCTTTTCCACTTTCTCTCTCTCTCTCTCTGTCCTTCTCTATCTACTTAGCTTTTCCACTTTCTCTCTCTCTCTCTCTGTCCTTCTCTATCTACTTAGCTTTTCCACTTTCTCTCTCTCTCTGTCCTTCTCTATCTACTTAGCTTTTCCACTTTCTCTCTCTCTCTCTGTCCTTCTCTATCTACTTAGCTTTTCCACTTTCTCTCTTTCTCTATGTCCTTCTCTATCTACTTAGCTTTTCCACTTTCTCTCTCTCTCTGTCCTTCTCTATCTATTTAGCTTTTCCACTTTCTCTCTCTCTCTATCTGTCCTTCTCTATCTACTTAGCTTTTCCACTTTCTCTCTCTCTCTCTCTGTCCTTCTCTATCTACTTAGCTTTTCCACTTTCTCTCTCTCTCTGTCCTTCTCTATCTACTTAGCTTTTCCACTTTCTCTCTCTCTCTCTCTGTCCTTCTCTATCTACTTAGCTTTTCCACTTTCTCTCTCTCTCTCTCTCTGTCCTTCTCTATCTATTTAGCTTTTCCACTTTCTCTCTCTCTCTCTGTCCTTCTCTATCTACTTAGCTTTTCCACTTTCTCTCTCTCTCTCTCTGTCCTTCTCTATCTACTTAGCTTTTCCACTTTCTCTCTCTCTCTCTCTCTGTCCTTCTCTATCTACTTAGCTTTTCCACTTTCTCTCTCTCTCTCTCTGTCCTTCTCTATCTACTTAGCTTTTCCACTTTCTCTCTCTCTCTCTCTCTTTCTGTCCTTCTCTCTCTACTTAGCTTTTCCACTTTCTCTCTCTCTCTGTCCTTCTCTATCTACTTAGCTTTTCTACTTTCTCTCTCTCTCTCTCTGTCCTTCTCTATCTACTTAGCTTTTCCACTTTCTCTCTCTCTCTCTGTCCTTCTCTATCTACTTAGCTTTTCCACTTTCTCTCTCTCTCTGTCCTTCTCTCTCTACTTAGCTTTTCCACTTTCTCTCTCTCTCTGTCTTTCTCTATCTACTAAGCTTTTCCACTTTCTCTCTCTCTGACCTTCTCTCTCTACTTAGCTTTTCCACTTTCTCTCTCTCTCTGTCCTTCTCTATCTACTTAGCTTTTCCACTTTCTCTCTCTCTCTCTCTGTCCTTCTCTCTCTACTTAGCTTTTCCACTTTCTCTCTCTCTGTCCTTCTCTAGCTACTTAGCTTTTCCACTTTCTCTCTCTCTCTCTGTCCTTCTCTATCTACTTAGCTTTTCCACTTTCTCTCTCTCTCTCTGTCCTTCTCTCTCTACTTAGCTTTTCCACTTTCTCTCTCTCTCTCTGTCCTTCTCTATCTACTTAGCTTTTCCACTTTCTCTCTCTCTCTCTGTCCTTCTCTATCTACTTAGCTTTTCCACTTTCTCTCTCTCTCTCTCTGTCCTTCTCTATCTACTTAGCTTTTCCACTTTCTCTCTCTCTCTCTGTCCTTCTCTATCTACTTAGCTTTTCCACTTTCTCTCTCTCTCTCTGTCCTTCTCTATCTATTTAGCTTTTCCACTTTCTCTCTCTCTCTGTCCTTCTCTATCTACTTAGCTTTTCCACTTTCTCTCTCTCTCTCTCTCTGTCCTTCTCTATCTACTTAGCTTTTCCACTTTCTCTCTCTCTCTCTCTGTCCTTCTCTATCTACTTAGCTTTTCCACTTTCTCTCTCTCTCTCTCTGTCCTTCTCTATCTACTTAGCTTTTCCACTTTCTCTCTCTCTCTCTGTCCTTCTCTATCTACTTAGCTTTTCCACTTTCTCTCTCTCTCTCTGTCCTTCTCTATCTACTTAGCTTTTCCACTTTCTCTCTCTCTCTCTGTCCTTCTCTATCTACTTAGCTTTTTACACTTTCTCTCTTTCTCTATGTCCTTCTCTATCTACTTAGCTTTTCCACTTTCTCTCTCTCTCTGTCCTTCTCTATCTATTTAGCTTTTCCACTTTCTCTCTCTCTCTGTCCTTCTCTATCTACTTAGCTTTTCCACTTTCTCTCTCTCTCTCTCTGTCCTTCTCTATCTACTTAGCTTTTCCACTTTCTCTCTCTCTCTCTGTCCTTCTCTATCTACTTAGCTTTTCCACTTTCTCTCTCTCTCTCTCTGTCCTTTTCTATCTACTTAGCTTTTCCACTTTCTCTCTCTCTCTCTCTGTCCTTCTCTATCTACTTAGCTTTTCCACTTTCTCTCTCTCTCTCTGTCCTTCTCTATCTACTTAGCTTTTCCACTTTCTCTCTCTCTCTCTGTCCTTCTCTATCTACTTAGCTTTTCCACTTTCTCTCTCTCTCTCTCTGTCCTTCTCTATCTACTTAGCTTTTCCACTTTCTCTCACTCTGTCCTTCTCTCTCTACTTAGCTTTTCCACTTTCTCTCTCTCTCTGTCCTTCTCTATCTACTTAGCTTTTCCACTTTCTCTCTCTCTGTCCTTCTCTATCTACTTAGCTTTTCCACTTTCTCTCTCTCTCTGTCCTTCTCTCTCTACTTAGCTTTTCCACTTTCTCTCTCTCTGTCCTTCTCTAGCTACTTAGCTTTTCCACTTTCTCTCTCTCTCTGTCTTTCTCTATCTACTTAGCTTTTCCACTTTCTCTCTCTCTCTGTCTTTCTCTATCTACTTAGCTTTTCCACTTTCTCTCTCTCTCTGTCCTTCTCTCTCTACTTAGCTTTTCCACTTTCTCTCTCTCTGACCTTCTCTCTCTACTTAGCTTTTCCACTTTCTCTCTCTCTCTGTCCTTCTCTATCTACTTAGCTTTTCCACTTTCTCTCTCTCTCTCTGTCCTTCTCTCTCTACTTAGCTTTTCCACTTTCTCTCTCTCTGTCCTTCTCTATCTACTTAGCTTTTCCATTTTCTCTCTCTCTCTGTCCTTCTCTCTCTACTTAGCTTTTCCACTTTCTCTCTCTCTCTGTCCTTCTCTATCTACTTAGCTTTTCCACTTTCTCTCTCTCTCTCTGTCCTTCTCTATCTACTTAGCTTTTCCACTTTCTCTCTCTCTCTCTGTCCTTCTCTATCTACTTAGCTTTTCCACTTTCTCTCTCTCTCTCTCTGTCCTTCTCTATCTACTTAGCTTTTCCACTTTCTCTCTCTCTCTGTCCTTCTCTCTCTACTTAGCTTTTCCACTTTCTCTCTCTCTGACCTTCTCTCTCTACTTAGCTTTTCCACTTTCTCTCTCTCCGTCCTTCTCTATCTACTTAGCTTTTCCACTTTCTCTCTCTCTCTGTCCTTCTCTCTCTACTTAGCTTTTCCACTTTCTCTCTCTCTCTCTGTCCTTCTCTATCTACTTAGCTTTTCCACTTTCTCTCTCTCTCTGTCCTTCTCTATCTACTTAGCTTTTCCACTTTCTCTCTCTCTGTCCTTCTCTATCTACTTAGCTTTTCCACTTTCTCTCTCTCTCTGTCCTTCTCTCTCTACTTAGCTTTTCCACTTTCTCTCTCTCTCTCTGTCCTTCTCTATCTACTTACCTTTTCCACTTTCTCTCTCTCTCTGTCCTTCTCTCTCTACTTAGCTTTTCCACTTTCTCTCTCTCTCTGTCCTTCTCTCTCTACTTAGCTTTTCCACTTTCTCTCTCTCTCTGTCCTTCTCTCTCTACTTAGCTTTTCCACTTTCTCTCTGTCTCTGTCCTTCTCTATCTACTTAGCTTTTCCACTTTCTCTCTCTCTCTCTGTCCTTCTCTATCTACTTAGCTTTTCCACTTTCTCTCTCTCTGTCCTTCTCTATCTACTTAGCTTTTCCACTTTCTCTCTGTCTCTGTCCTTCTCTCTCTACTTAGCTTTTCCACTTTCTCTCTCTCTCTGTCCTTCTCTATCTACTTAGCTTTTCCACTTTCTCTCTCTCTCTGTCCTTCTCTCTCTACTTAGCTTTTCCACTTTCTCTCTGTCTCTGTCCTTCTCTATCTACTTAGCTTTTCCACTTTCTCTCTCTTTCTCTCTGTCCTTCTCTATCTACTTAGCTTTTCCACTTTCTCTCTTTCTCTCTGTCCTTCTCTATCTATTTAGCTTTTCCACTTTCTCTCTCTCTGACCTTCTCTCTCTACTTAGCTTTTCCACTTTCTCTCTCTCTCTGTCCTTCTCTATCTACTTAGCTTTTCCACTTTCTCTCTCTCTCTCTGTCCTTCTCTCTCTACTTAGCTTTTCCACTTTCTCTCTCTCTGTCCTTCTCTATCTACTTAGCTTTTCCATTTTCTCTCTCTCTCTGTCCTTCTCTCTCTACTTAGCTTTTCCACTTTCTCTCTCTCTCTGTCCTTCTCTCTCTACTTAGCTTTTCCACTTTCTCTCTCTCTCTGTCCTTCTCTATCTACTTAGCTTTTCCACTTTCTCTCTCTCTGTCCTTCTCTATCTACTTAGCTTTTCCACTTTCTCTCTCTCTCTGTCCTTCTCTATCTACTTAGCTTTTCCACTTTCTCTCTCTCTCTCTCTGTCCTTCTCTATCTACTTAGCTTTTCCACTTTCTCTCTCTCTCTCTGTCCTTCTCTATCTACTTAGCTTTTCCACTTTCTCTCTCTCTCTCTGTCCTTCTCTCTCTACTTAGCTTTTCCACTTTCTCTCTCTCCGTCCTTCTCTATCTACTTAGCTTTTCCACTTTCTCTCTCTCTCTGTCCTTCTCTCTCTACTTAGCTTTTCCACTTTCTCTCTCTCTGACCTTCTCTCTCTACTTAGCTTTTCCACTTTCTCTCTCTCTCTCTGTCCTTCTCTCTCTACTTAGCTTTTCCACTTTCTCTCTCTCCGTCCTTCTCTATCTACTTAGCTTTTCCACTTTCTCTCTCTCTCTGTCCTTCTCTCTCTACTTAGCTTTTCCACTTTCTCTCTCTCTGACCTTCTCTCTCTACTTAGCTTTTCCACTTTCTCTCTCTCTCTGTCCTTCTCTATCTACTTAGCTTTTCCACTTTCTCTCTCTCTGTCCTTCTCTATCTACTTAGCTTTTCCACTTTCTCTCTCTCTCTGTCCTTCTCTCTCTACTTAGCTTTTCCACTTTCTCTCTCTCTCTCTGTCCTTCTCTATCTACTTAGCTTTTCCACTTTCTCTTTCTCTGTCCTTCTCTATCTACTTAGCTTTTCCACTTTCTCTCTCTCTCTGTCCTTCTAAATCTACTTAGCTTTTCCACTTTCTCTCTCTCTCTCTGTCCTTCTTTCTCTACTTAGCTTTTCCACTTTCTCTCTCTCTCTGTCCCTCTCTCTCTACTTAGCTTTTCCACTTTCTCTCTCTCTCTATCCTTCTCTCTCTACTTAGCTTTTCCACTTTCTCTCTGTCTCTGTCCTTCTCTATCTACTTAGCTTTTCCACTTTCTCTCTCTCTCTCTGTCCTTCTCTATCTACTTAGCTTTTCCACTTTCTCTCTCTCTCTGTCCTTCTCTATCTATTTAGCTTTTCCACTTTCTCTCTCTCTCTCTGTCCTTCTCTATCTACTTAGCTTTTCCACTTTCTCTCTCTCTCTCTCTGTCCTTCTCTATCTACTTAGCTTTTCCACTTTCTCTCTCTCTCTCTGTACTTCTCTATCTACTTAGCTTTTCCACTTTCTCTCTCTCTCTCTCTGTCCTTCTCTATCTACTTAGCTTTTCCACTTTCTCTCTCTCTCTCTCTGTCCTTCTCTATCTACTTAGCTTTTCCACTTTCTCTCTCTCTCTGTCCTTCTCTATCTACTTAGCTTTTCCACTTTCTCTCTCTCTCTCTGTCCTTCTCTATCTACTTAGCTTTTCCACTTTCTCTCTCTCTCTCTGTCCTTCTCTATCTACTTAGCTTTTCCACTTTCTCTCTCTCTGTCCTTCTCTATCTTCTTAGCTTTTCCACTTTCTCTCTCTCTCTGTCCTTCTCTATCTACTTAGCTTTTTCACTTTCTCTCTCTCTGTCCTTCTCTATCTACTTAGCTTTTCCACTTTCTCTCTCTCTCTCTGTCCTTCTCTATCTACTTAGCTTTTCCACTTTCTCTCTCTCTGTCCTTCTCTCTCTACTTAGCTTTTCCACTTTCTCTCTCTCTCTGTCTTTCTCTATCTACTTAGCTTTTCCACTTTCTCTCTCTCTCTGTCCTTCTCTCTCTACTTAGCTTTTCCACTTTCTCTCTCTCTGTCCTTCTCTCTCTACTTAGCTTTTCCACTTTCTCTCTCTCTCTGTCCTTCTCTATCTACTTAGCTTTTCCA
This sequence comes from Biomphalaria sudanica, assembly GCA_036873155.1. Lineage (NCBI taxonomy): Eukaryota > Metazoa > Mollusca > Gastropoda > Planorbidae > Biomphalaria > Biomphalaria sudanica. The sequence continues at coordinate 31,615 of JAZGLO010002977.1, forward strand.
CTTTCTCTCTCTCTCTCTGTCCTTCTCTCTCTACTTAGCTTTTCCACTTTCTCTCTCTCTGTCCTTCTCTATCTACTTAGCTTTTCCACTTTCTCTCTCTCTCTGTCCTTCTCTCTCTACTTAGCTTTTCCACTTTCTCTCTCTCTCTGTCCTTCTCTCTCTACTTAGCTTTTCCACTTTCTCTCTCTCTGTCCTTCTCTATCTACTTAGCTTTTCCACTTTCTCTCTCTCTCTGTCCTTCTCTCTCTACTTAGCTTTTCCACTTTCTCTCTCTCTCTGTCCTTCTCTCTCTACTTAGCTTTTCCACTTTCTCTCTCTCTGTCCTTCTCTCTCTACTTAGCTTTTCCACTTTCTCTCTCTCTCTGTCCTTCTCTCTCTACTTAGCTTTTCCACTTTCTCTCTCTCTCTGTCCTTCTCTCTCTACTTAGCTTTTCCACTTTCTCTCTGTCTCTGTCCTTCTCTATCTACTTAGCTTTTCCACTTTCTCTCTCTCTCTCTGTCCTTCTCTATCTACTTAGCTTTTCCACTTTCTCTCTCTCTCTCTGTCCTTCTCTATCTACTTAGCTTTTCCACTTTCTCTCTCTCTGTCCTTCTCTATCTACTTAGCTTTTCCACTTTCTCTCTGTCTCTGTCCTTCTCTCTCTACTTAGCTTTTCCACTTTCTCTCTCTCTCTGTCCTTCTCTATCTACTTAGCTTTTCCACTTTCTCTCTCTCTGTCCTTCTCTCTCTACTTAGCTTTTCCACTTTCTCTCTCTCTGACCTTCTCTATCTACTTAGCTTTTCCACTTTCTCTCTCTCTCTCTGTCCTTCTCTATCTACTTAGCTTTTCCACTTTCTCTCTCTCTCTCTGTCCTTCTCTCTCTACTTAGCTTTTCCACTTTCTCTCTCTCTCTGTCCTTCTCTCTCTACTTAGCTTTTCCACTTTCTCTCTGTCTCTGTCCTTCTCTATCTACTTAGCTTTTCCACTTTCTCTCTCTCTCTCTGTCCTTCTCTATCTACTTAGCTTTTCCACTTTCTCTCTCTCTCTCTGTCCTTCTCTATCTACTTAGCTTTTCCACTTTCTCTCTCTCTGTCCTTCTCTATCTACTTAGCTTTTCCACTTTCTCTCTGTCTCTGTCCTTCTCTCTCTACTTAGCTTTTCCACTTTCTCTCTCTCTCTGTCCTTCTCTATCTACTTAGCTTTTCCACTTTCTCTCTCTCTGTCCTTCTCTCTCTACTTAGCTTTTCCACTTTCTCTCTCTCTGACCTTCTCTATCTACTTAGCTTTTCCACTTTCTCTCTCTCTCTCTCTGTCCTTCTCTATCTACTTAGCTTTTCCACTTTCTCTCTCTCTCTCTGTCCTTCTCTATCTAGTTAGCTTTTCCACTTTCTCTCTCTCTCTCTCTCTGTCCTTCTCTATCTACTTAGCTTTTCCACTTTCTCTCACTCTGTCCTTCTCTCTCTACTTAGCTTTTCCACTTTCTCTCTCTCTCTGTCCTTCTCTATCTACTTAGCTTTTCCACTTTCTCTCTCTCTGTCCTTCTCTATCTACTTAGCTTTTCCACTTTCTCTCTCTCTCTGTCCTTCTCTCTCTACTTAGCTTTTCCACTTTCTCTCTCTCTGTCCTTCTCTCTCTACTTAGCTTTTCCACTTTCTCTCTCTCTGTCTTTCTCTATCTACTTAGCTTTTCCACTTTCTCTCTCTCTCTGTCTTTCTCTATCTACTTAGCTTTTCCACTTTCTCTCTCTTTCTGTCCTTCTCTCTCTACTTAGCTTTTCCACTTTCTCTCTCTCTGACCTTCTCTCTCTACTTAGCTTTTCCACTTTCTCTCTCTCTCTGTCCTTCTCTATCTACTTAGCTTTTCCACTTTCTCTCTCTCTCTCTGTCCTTCTCTCTCTACTTAGCTTTTCCACTTTCTCTCTCTCTGTCCTTCTCTATCTACTTAGCTTTTCCATTTTCTCTCTCTCTCTGTCCTTCTCTCTCTACTTAGCTTTTCCACTTTCTCTCTCTCTCTGTCCTTCTCTATCTACTTAGCTTTTCCACTTTCTCTCTCTCTCTCTGTCCTTCTCTATCTACTTAGCTTTTCCACTTTCTCTCTCTCTGTCCTTCTCTATCTACTTAGCTTTTCCACTTTCTCTCTCTCTCTGTCCTTCTCTATCTACTTAGCTTTTCCACTTTCTCTCTCTCTCTCTCTGTCCTTCTCTATCTACTTAGCTTTTCCACTTTCTCTCTCTCTCTCTGTCCTTCTCTATCTACTTAGCTTTTCCACTTTCTCTCTCTCTCTCTGTCCTTCTCTATCTACTTAGCTTTTCCACTTTCTCTCTCTCTCTCTCTGTCCTTCTCTATCTACTTAGCTTTTCCACTTTCTCTCTCTCTCTGTCCTTCTCTCTCTACTTAGCTTTTCCACTTTCTCTCTCTCTGACCTTCTCTCTCTACTTAGCTTTTCCACTTTCTCTCTCTCTCTGTCCTTCTCTATCTACTTAGCTTTTTCACTTTCTCTCTCTCTCTCTGTCCTTCTCTCTCTACTTAGCTTTTCCACTTTCTCTCTCTCCGTCCTTCTCTATCTACTTAGCTTTTCCACTTTCTCTCTCTCTCTGTCCTTCTCTCTCTACTTAGCTTTTCCACTTTCTCTCTCTCTCTCTGTCCTTCTCTATCTACTTAGCTTTTCCACTTTCTCTCTCTCTCTGTCCTTCTCTATCTACTTAGCTTTTCCACTTTCTCTCTCTCTGTCCTTCTCTATCTACTTAGCTTTTCCACTTTCTCTCTCTCTCTGTCCTTCTCTCTCTACTTAGCTTTTCCACTTTCTCTCTCTCTCTCTGTCCTTCTCTATCTACTTACCTTTTCCACTTTCTCTCTCTCTCTGTCCTTCTCTCTCTACTTAGCTTTTCCACTTTCTCTCTCTCTCTGTCCTTCTCTCTCTACTTAGCTTTTCCACTTTCTCTCTCTCTCTGTCCTTCTCTCTCTACTTAGCTTTTCCACTTTCTCTCTGTCTCTGTCCTTCTCTATCTACTTAGCTTTTCCACTTTCTCTCTCTCTCTCTGTCCTTCTCTATCTACTTAGCTTTTCCACTTTCTCTCTCTCTGTCCTTCTCTATCTACTTAGCTTTTCCACTTTCTCTCTGTCTCTGTCCTTCTCTCTCTACTTAGCTTTTCCACTTTCTCTCTCTCTCTGTCCTTCTCTATCTACTTAGCTTTTCCACTTTCTCTCTCTCTCTGTCCTTCTCTCTCTACTTAGTTTTTCCACTTTCTCTCTCTCTCTGTCCTTCTCTATCTACTTAGCTTTTCCACTTTCTCTCTCTCTCTGTCCTTCTCTATCTACTTAGCTTTTCCACTTTCTCTCTCTCTCTGTCCTTCTCTCTCTACTTAGCTTTTCCACTTTCTCTCTCTCTCTGTCCTTCTCTATCTACTTAGCTTTTCCACTTTCTCTCTCTCTCTCTGTCCTTCTCTATCTATTTAGCTTTTCCACTTTCTCTCTCTCTGACCTTCTCTCTCTACTTAGCTTTTCCACTTTCTCTCTCTCTCTGTCCTTCTCTATCTACTTAGCTTTTCCACTTTCTCTCTCTCTCTCTGTCCTTCTCTCTCTACTTAGCTTTTCCACTTTCTCTCTCTCTGTCCTTCTCTATCTACTTAGCTTTTCCATTTTCTCTCTCTCTCTGTCCTTCTCTCTCTACTTAGCTTTTCCACTTTCTCTCTCTCTCTGTCCTTCTCTCTCTACTTAGCTTTTCCACTTTCTCTCTCTCTCTGTCCTTCTCTATCTACTTAGCTTTTCCACTTTCTCTCTCTCTGTCCTTCTCTATCTACTTAGTTTTTCCACTTTCTCTCTCTCTCTGTCCTTCTCTATCTACTTAGCTTTTCCACTTTCTCTCTCTCTCTCTCTGTCCTTCTCTATCTACTTAGCTTTTCCACTTTCTCTCTCTCTCTCTGTCCTTCTTTATCTACTTAGCTTTTCCACTTTCTCTCTCTCTCTCTGTCCTTCTCTCTCTACTTAGCTTTTCCACTTTCTCTCTCTCCGTCCTTCTCTATCTACTTAGCTTTTCCACTTTCTCTCTCTCTCTGTCCTTCTCTCTCTACTTAGCTTTTCCACTTTCTCTCTCTCTGACCTTCTCTCTCTACTTAGCTTTTCCACTTTCTCTCTCTCTCTGTCCTTCTCTATCTACTTAGCTTTTCCACTTTCTCTCTCTCTGTCCTTCTCTATCTACTTAGCTTTTCCACTTTCTCTCTCTCTCTGTCCTTCTCTCTCTACTTAGCTTTTCCACTTTCTCTCTCTCTCTCTGTCCTTCTCTATCTACTTAGCTTTTCCACTTTCTCTCTCTCTGTCCTTCTCTCTCTACTTAGCTTTTCCACTTTCTCTCTCTCTGACCTTCTCTATCTACTTAGCTTTTCCACTTTCTCTCTCTCTCTGTCCTTCTAAATCTACTTAGCTTTTCCACTTTCTCTCTCTCTCTCTGTCCTTCTCTCTCTACTTAGCTTTTCCACTTTCTCTCTCTCTCTGTCCCTCTCTCTCTACTTAGCTTTTCCACTTTCTCTCTCTCTCTATCCTTCTCTCTCTACTTAGCTTTTCCACTTTCTCTCTGTCTCTGTCCTTCTCTATCTACTTAGCTTTTCCACTTTCTCTCTCTCTCTCTGTCCTTCTCTATCTACTTACCTTTTACACTTTCTCTCTCTCTCTGTCCTTCTCTATCTATTTAGCTTTTCCACTTTCTCTCTCTCTCTCTGTCCTTCTCTATCTACTTAGCTTTTCCACTTTCTCTCTCTCTCTCTGTCCTTCTCTATCTACTTAGCTTTTCCACTTTCTCTCTCTCTCTCTGTCCTTCTCTATCTACTTAGCTTTTCCACTTTCTCTCTCTCTCTCTCTGTCCTTCTCTATCTACTTAGCTTTTCCACTTTCTCTCTCTCTCTCTCTGTCCTTCTCTATCTACTTAGCTTTTCCACTTTCTCTCTCTCTCTGTCCTTCTCTATCTACTTAGCTTTTCCACTTTCTCTCTCTCTCTCTCTGTCCTTCTCTATCTACTTAGCTTTTCCACTTTCTCTCTCTCTCTCTGTCCTTCTCTATCTACTTAGCTTTTCCACTTTCTCTCTCTCTGTCCTTCTCTATCTACTTAGCTTTTCCACTTTCTCTCTCTCTCTGTCCTTCTCTATCTACTTAGCTTTTTCACTTTCTCTCTCTCTGTCCTTCTCTATCTACTTAGCTTTTCCACTTTCTCTCTCTCTCTCTGTCCTTCTCTATCTACTTAGCTTTTCCACTTTCTCTCTCTCTGTCCTTCTCTCTCTACTTAGCTTTTCCACTTTCTCTCTCTCTCTGTCTTTCTCTATCTACTTAGCTTTTCCACTTTCTCTCTCTCTCTGTCTTTCTCTATCTACTTAGCTTTTCCACTTTCTCTCTCTCTCTGTCCTTCTCTCTCTACTTAGCTTTTCCACTTTCTCTCTCTCTGTCTTTCTCTCTCTACTTAGCTTTTCCACTTTCTCTCTCTCTCTGTCCTTCTCTCTCTACTTAGCTTTTCCACTTTCTCTCTCTCTGTCCTTCTCTATCTACTTAGCTTTTCCACTTTCTCTCTCTCTCTGTCCTTCTCTCTCTACTTAGCTTTTCCACTTTCTCTCTCTCTCTGTCCTTCTCTCTCTACTTAGCTTTTCCACTTTCTCTCTCTCTGTCCTTCTCTATCTACTTAGCTTTTCCACTTTCTCTCTCTCTCTGTCCTTCTCTCTCTACTTAGCTTTTCCACTTTCTCTCTCTCTCTGTCCTTCTCTCTCTACTTAGCTTTTCCACTTTCTCTCTCTCTCTGTCCTTCTCTCTCTACTTAGCTTTTCCACTTTCTCTCTCTCTCTGTCCTTCTCTCTCTACTTAGCTTTTCCACTTTCTCTCTCTCTCTGTCCTTCTCTCTCTACTTAGCTTTTCCACTTTCTCTCTGTCTCTGTCCTTCTCTATCTACTTAGCTTTTCCACTTTTTCTCTCTCTCTCTGTCCTTCTCTTTCTACTTAGCTTTTCCACTTTCTCTCTCTCTCTCTGTCCTTCTCTATCTACTTAGCTTTTCCACTTTCTCTCTCTCTGTCCTTCTCTATCTACTTAGCTTTTCCACTTTCTCTCTGTCTCTGTCCTTCTCTCTCTACTTAGCTTTTCCACTTTCTCTCTCTCTCTGTCCTTCTCTATCTACTTAGCTTTTCCACTTTCTCTCTCTCTGTCCTTCTCTCTCTACTTAGCTTTTCCACTTTCTCTCTCTCTGACCTTCTCTATCTACTTAGCTTTTCCACTTTCTCTCTCTCTCTGTCCTTCTCTATCTACTTAGCTTTTCCACTTTCTCTCTCTCTCTGTCCTTCTCTCTCTACTTAGCTTTTCCACTTTCTCTCTCTCTCTGTCCTTCTCTCTCTACTTAGCTTTTCCACTTTCTCTCTCTCTCTGTCCTTCTCTCTCTACTTAGCTTTTCCACTTTCTCTCTGTCTCTGTCCTTCTCTATCTACTTAGCTTTTCCACTTTCTCTCTCTCTCTCTGTCCTTCTCTATCTACTTAGCTTTTCCACTTTCTCTCTCTCTGTCCTTCTCTCTCTACTTAGCTTTTCCACTTTCTCTCTCTCTGTCCTTCTCTCTCTACTTAGCTTTTCCACTTTCTCTCTCTCTGACCTTCTCTATCTACTTAGCTTTCTCTCTCTCTTTTTCCATTCTCTATCTACTTAGCTTTCTCTCTCTCTCTCTCTGTCCTTCTCTCTACTTAGCTTTTCCACTTTCTCTCTCTCTCTCTGACCGTCTCTATCTACTTAGCTTTCTCTCTCTCTCTCTCTCTCTCTCTCTCTCTGTCCTTCTCTATCTACTTAGCTTTTCCACTTTCTCTCTCTCTCTCCGTCCTTCTCTATCTACTTAGCTTTCTCTCTCTCTGTGTCCTTCTCTCTCTACTTAGCTTTCTCTCTCTCTCTCTCTCTTACTCTCTCTCTCTCTCTCACTCTCTCACTTCCTCCTCCCACTCTCTATCTCTGATTTTTCTCTCTCAATATCTTTCTCTCTCTCTCTCTTTCCCTTGTTTTTCTCTTTATCTCTCAACCTTTTTTTAATCTCTTTCTCTCTCTATCACACTCCCACACCTTCGTTCCTCTCTTTTCTTTTCATTGGTATATTTTTTATTTGTCACTTCGACGTGGCACTCACAGCAAGGTGACTGACCCTGACCCTAAACCTGTTACGTGAGCAAAAAAACAGCTGGCAAGAACATCGTATGTGTGTATGTGTGTGTAGACAATAGTTTGTTTTTTTTTGTCCTTAACAATTCCATTGTCTCGTGAAACTGTACGGATACCCCAAACTCAAACAATGGTAGACAAACAAACAACATGTGAACTAATATGTTCAGGTTTACAGTAGTCCTATTGCAGATGACAGCGTAAAGCTTTATAAACCAGATCACTCTCGTCACAACCAGACAACTGTTTCATCCGCTCACAAGAGAAACTACTAAGTAGTTGAAACATTTAGATCTGCTGTAGTCCAGACCCGAACAGCCAACGAAATATATTTGTTATTGAAAAGAAATATTTGGAGAATGTCTTGCTTGAGGAATTTCGTGTTGGTCATTCTGTGTCCAGCATTAACATTGGCAGCCTTTGGTGACCCTTGTGACGTAATAACATCGAGGTAGGTCATTTATACTTTTAAATTTTTGATCCAGATACATTACTCTTTTTTTTTTTGATTCTCTTCAAAACAAAACTATGTAAAATTACCTTTTTTTTAATTTCCAACTATGGTGGGTAACTATAAATAACAAACATACCTATTTAATGTACCAGTGCATAGAAAATAGAAAGAGTTGATGAGCTATGTCATTTAGAAAATACTGTAGGCACTTATTGCTTTTTAAAATCGAATTTCGCTTGAAGCACACACTTTTTTGGGGGGGATGTCGCAGTGTTTTAATTTAGCTTCATTTGACGTGGTTAAGAACCCAAATTTTATCGTGAAAATGTCCCGTAAAAACACATTGCAGACGCCATAGAATCATAACAATATTCTTATCTAGCAGTGTTTATTAAATATCTAATTACGTAAGCTGATGTATGCAAAGGAACGTCAGTGCCGATACAGTTTGAGGTCAGCGGCATCGCAGGTTCTGCCAGGGTGTAGCAATGAGTGCTACAAACTGCCTTAGGGTCACTAGCTCCTGATTTTTCTTCAGGGTTGACTCCCGAAGCCTTTCCCATGATTGGATATATCTGCAAGGCAGCAGAGGTTTGAATTAAGAGTTTTCTTTCTCCTAGGTGGGTAGCAGCCATCAGCTGCATGGCGAGGGAAGAACTGAAGTGTGGGCGACATCGTTCCGACCACAGCTAATGCCCAGGCATTCATCTCATTTCCATGAGATGATTCATAGTCGCTTCGCGACTGAAGGAGGCCCTAGACATTGAATTACTTAAGATATTCTATTTAATAAGTTGTAATCTAATTTTAAAATAGACTATTTAGTACTAATATCAGTTTCTTATTATGTAAATCTTTGTCAATTGTGTTTCATTAGTGACCTGGCAGGCAGTGATGACCAAGTGATCAATGTCACATTCCCTAAAGATTGTCTTTTCGGTGCCGTCAATTGGAACTATCCAAAGGTAATATAAACATCTGTTGGATATGTGTTGTTAGATTCTAATTTGTACTTTTTAAATTCCTCACCCACGGTCCTTTTCACAACGAGGTTAATTAGTAAACAACTAAGCATTTATGTCTCTCTCCTCGTGTGGACTGACGTTACGATGCTACGGGTTCAAATCCTGGCCCTGCTACAGGAGGTTTGGGCTAAGACGTAGTGATCTTCATTGCTGAAGGAATGTTTGAAGCTTACAACTTATTTTTACAAGTCATCAAATATTTATACATTTTACAATATAACGTTAAATAGACTGGTTAGGAGCTAAAGTAAACATACTATTTGAGAAAACAAAAGTCTTTTGAAAGAAAATGTGTTCATTAGTTCTGACTTGTTACAATGGCATTTACTCAGTTACCCTACACACTACCAAAAAAAAATAAATGTGTCATTAGAAGATGAATTACCTGAAGTTAAAAGCTGAATTAATTGACACTTCAAAGATGAATTAATTGACACTTAAAAGATGAATTAATTGACACTTAAAAGATGAATACATTTCACTTAAAAGACGAATTCAAATGGCAGTTAAAAGATGAATTAATTGACAGTTAAAAGAATAATTAGTTGACACTTAAAGAAGATTATTTCGTTGACAATCCAAACTGTTTTCTTTTCAGGGCTCTATCCTTCTCACTCACTCCCCAGCAGACAAAAACTTTAAGCTGTGCATTGAAGAAGGTTGGACAGTAGAAATCTCACGTGTCCAAAAGGTCAAGAACGGCCATTATAAAACTCTGCCCCTGCCCACTAAAGGTATATATTTGTTCATGAGTTGCTAAGGAAAGCCAAGTAAACGATAAGATATTCTCCTACTTTCTACAGAGCAAACAAACAAACAAAATCAGTGTGTAAATATTTCTTGAATGGGGCATGAGTTAACTTCCAAAGGACAGAGATTTGACATGGGATGTGGGTCCAGAGATTTTAATGAATAGAATGCCACATTAGTTAAAGAGTTTTAGTGGCATACCGGTTTCGGCAAAACATCAACGCTTTCAAAAAGACTAAAACATTTCAACCCTGTTTTATTGGCAATAGGAATTATGTTTGGTCAAATGAAGGGAAAAAGGAAATTAGTATAACCATTTTCTGTTAACAGACAAGGAATCCTTTTATTTGTCTTCTTTGTACGTATAGTTTCTACCAGTTTTCTAATAGCTAGCTTTCTATATTTCTATTTACTGCTTTTGTCTTTCTCTCCCTTTCTCTCCCCTCTCTCTCTCTTAGAGTTTGAGGTTGATCCATTCCTTGGTGCTCATCGTTCCTGTTTCCTGCGTCTTGTCTATTTAACTGGCTCTGCACTCTTTAGACTTAATGACATGAATAAACACCTGATTTAAGGTGTTGTCCAGATTCACCCCACCCCGCCTGGGGGAGGACAAAAGGGACTCTAGTCCGGGCTCTGAACAGAACCAGCAGAGTTGTCGAAGCTTTGTGACAGAAGGTCAGGCCTAGTGTTCTTACAGAGCGTATATCAACTCACTCTGTCTGTTTTTATGTCTGTCTGGTAAAAGGTTTGTACACATTATTTCTCCCACACCCAATCTCGGATCAAGTTCAAATTTGACACAATTATGTATTGTACCTGACAAACCAAGAATCAATAAAAAAAAAAATTAGTTAATTTACTATTGGTAATTAATTATTTTGACTTGTATCGAGCGAGGGAAAAAATCGTACTAGACAGATGTGGTGGTATAAGTTGAATTAGTTCCGTTGACGAGGTTTGAGCCCCTGAGTTGAAATTCATTTAGTATTTTTATGCATTTAAGAGGCGGTCACGGTAACATTCACACACACACACCTTGTTCTTTCGCCCTTCCCACTTTCCCAACAGTCCAGACAAGTGATACGACCATGGCGCATTGAGAAAGCTCAAAACATGAAATTGCGCTGAACAAGATCTATTGTTAAAAAAATAATTCTAATCACAAAGATCTATTATTGTTTGTCTAGATCTATTACAAATTTAATTACATGACTTATTCATACTAATTGATTCAATTGTACTTCATATAACCTTAATTTCAATATTTTGTTGTTCCAAATATGGTCAAGCGTCTGTTTAAAAAAAACAACTGTATTTTGTTCTTAGATAAGCCAACTTGCACTGATTCGACCAACGGAGAAGCTACTCTCTTGGTTTCAGCCCCAGAGGGTCAAAGATATATGACCATGTTCAACTACCGCATTGTCCTTCAGTCCAAGAGGGGCAACAAACATTTGCCTCACTAGACGATTGATTGGCCTATATACAGAACCAGAAAAATATATGTAATATAGATCTTGCTATGTTTTTTTAAATTAATCTTGATATTTATACATGTAAAAGTGTAACATAAAAATGGTGTCAGTTTTAAAAGATCATCTAATATGTTTCTATCTCATTACATAAATACCATTCTAGACCGTTTCACATTTCTAACTATATCTCACTATTAGCCTACACATTTATGAAATTAACAAATGTTTCACTACCTAATTTTACATTTTTAATTGAACACATGTTTAACATCATACTTTAACATTTAACACATGTCTAACTAAATTATTTTACTTTATAACTTGAACTTAAGTTTCACCATGTAACTCTACCATTTATAAAATAAACACATGTCTCACTTCTCTACCTCAAAATTATTTTGAACTCATCATTGTGTATACTATTTAGTAAATGAATTAAAATTTATGTAACAAAAACCATATTATTATATTTTTCATTTTATTTGTTGTCCAGTATCACTGCTATTTATCAATTCTCTCATAGTATCCAAACGATTGTCTTTTAAATTGAAGACGTGTCTGTGTGTGTGTGTGTGTGTGGTCTGTGTGTGTGTGTGTACTGGCAGCAGCTTGAGGTTGTGTTTGTGTGTGTGTGAGAAGGGGGGAGGAGGTGATAGAAAGATTTCCCTTGCCTTGTGGGGCGGAAAATGTCTGGTCTACTGATTCAAATAATCACTACATTTAATAAAGTCTCAGAATGAAATGAATGATATGTAATAGTCAGCTTAATAATATTTCCTCATTTTGTCTAATACAGCTCAAGCAAATAATTCACCACTTTTACAAATTATGTCATATACAAACCAACATTAGAAGGCTATTCGACTAGAATTAGACATATCAAGCAATAGTAGACTTTTTTTTCAACTCTAATACATAATGGCAAATGTGAAAATGATCTTATGCCAGTGCAACACTCTCGTCAAACTGTCACCTCTAAATAACACTCTCGTCAAACTGTCAACTCTAAATAACACTCTCGTCAAACTGTCAACTCTAAATAATACTCTCGTCAAACTGTCAACTCTAAATAACACTCTCGTCAAACTGTCAACTCTAAATAACTTTCTCGTCAAACTGTCAACTCTAAATAACACTCTCGTCAAACTGTCAACTCTAAATAACACTCTCGTCAAACTGTTAACTCTAAATAACACTCTCGTCAAACTGTCAGCTGTAAATAACACTCTCGTCAAACTGTCAGCTGTAAATAACACTCTCGTCAAACTGTCAACTCTAAATAACACTCTCGTCAAACTGTCAACTCTAAATAACACTTTCGTCAAACTGTCAACTCTAAATAACACTCTCGTCAAACTGTTAACTCTAAATAACACTCTCGTCAAACTGTCAGCTGTAAATAACACTCTCGTCAAACTGTCAGCTGTAAATAACACTCTCGTCAAACTGTCAACTCTAAATAACACTCTCGTCAAACTGTCAACTCTAAATAACACTTTCGTCAAACTGTAAACTCTAAATAACACTCTCGTCAAACTGTTAACTCTAAATAACACTCTCGTCAAACTGTCAGCTGTAAATAACACTCTCGTCAAACTGTCAACTCTAAATAACACTTTCGTCAAACTGTCAACTCTAAATAACACTCTCGTCAAACTGTCAACTCTAAATAACACTCTCGTCAAACTGTCAGCTGTAAATAACACTCTCGTCAAACTGTCAACTCTATATAACACTCTCATCAAACTGTGAAGACTCAATAACACTCTCGTCAAACATTAACTCAGAGATAATTGTGGACAAAAGCAGTTGTATCCCCTGTTATTTTCAAAATATACATGAATTAGTAGACTTACATTTAAGTGAGTCGTTAAGAGTGCTTTCTATAGATGCTTATAAGATTTTGTCCATTTAAAAAAGTTCAAATATTATTAATTATAAATCTAATTATTTCAGAGTGGTAAATAAAGTTAAACACAATAAAAACCTTTAGGGATGTCTTCGTTAATAATTAATTAGTTAATTACGCACGTACTCACAAAATAATTTAGCGTGTAACTTATGACTGTAACAAAGATACCCCTCAGACTTACACAATGAAAAACTAGTTTTTTTAACATGACACGCAAAGTGCTATCTATCTGTGTAAGTAAACCAAAAAAAAGTCATAGATAATAAAGTTCGAATGTTTGTTTTGCTTCTTTAAATATTACAGTGCATTTCATTTAGTGTCCTCCCATAGCTCGTAAATAACTATGGCATGTCTTCTATTCGCTATATTTATTTAAAGTTTGCTCTGTCTGGTCACCTCGGTAAGTTTGTTCGATGACCAGTGCTCACTGACCGATCATTATCTAAGGTGAGATCATATGATATGTAAATGAGTTTGTACTTTACGTTTTTTTGACTACTATCTCAAGATTTAGGTTATAAATATACAAATATATTTATTTGACAGCAACTTTGACAACAAAGACATTCTTAACTTTTCTATCTCCGATGACTGCAACAATGGTACGGTGTATTGGAACTATCCACAGGTATAAGTACATTTAGCAGTGTATCAAATATTGATAGGTATTAAACATTTTCTAGAGGTATACTAGATGGCTGCCAGTAAACGCGCTGGACTGTCGTTCGGTCGTCTCGATGTTCCCCGGTTCATACCCTGCCCGCTGTCGTCCTACGGGAGGTTTGGACTAGGAAGTAAATAATCTTTCACTCTAAAGGAACATCGGAAACATGTAAACACATGTAAATCAAAAACATATATATATATATATTATATACTCTTACAGAGCATTGAATCTAAACAGGGGAGTCTAAAAAAGTAAAGTAAAGTTCCCATTTCAGACCTTGTGGTCTATAGGGCAGATGATGTAAAGTTCATCTGTTTCTGTGGCCCACGGTTAGCGAGGGTGTCATGTGGCCTGCACAACGACCAACCGCCTTTACTTTTCCCCAACTAATATCAGGTACCTATTAGAGCTGGGTGGACTCAGAGGCGCCCAAGGATCCCGAATTAAAAATCCCAGTCTTCGAACCCCCGACCCCGGTTTGGAAGCCAAGCACTTTACCGCTCAGCCACTTCGCCCCCAAACAGGGAGGTCTGTAAATCTGTTAATTATTGTTAGTGTCGATTGGTAGCGTCACATTCTTGGTTCATTGGCTATAGACATTGGCGAACTATACCTTCTCAATAATCTTTTTTTTCTCAATATGACTTTTAAAAGTTTCTATATCAGAAACAAATGCCGACATTTTATTATAATTAAATTAGATACTCTCTGTGTCGTTAGAATGTGTTAAAGAAGTGTCAGGTTAGATACAAAAATAAAGGCCTTTTTCTTATTCCGTATGCTTGGGTAAATTCGTACTAGTGCTCCTTCTTCCCTTGTGCAATTAGAGCATAAAACGGGTTGCAGGTATCAATCTGTAGTGTAGAATATGTAGCAGAGTTTTAAGTCTCTTATTAACATGTTGACAACAGGAACACATGAATAGGCGCTAGACATGATTATCTTCTTTTTCGAAGGGACGTCTGGAATTAATAAGATCTTGTTTACTAGAAGCCAAAATATATAGGTCTTCTATTGATGCCTTCTATCCAGGGCACTGCGGTGCTGAATGCAAGACGTCCTGGGCAACAGTTTGAGCTCTGTATCTTGTCCAGCTACACTACCACGTTTGACAAGGTTGAGGTCAATGTTGGCAAAGCAGACGGTCCAGTGAGCATACCGTCGGACGGTGAGTGGATATTTCAAGAAACCTTAACATATTACAGTTGGATCGAGCCTTAATACATTAGAGTTGGATCGAAGCTCTAGAATAGCGTTTTCAAACTGTGTTCGCAAGGCTCAATAAATGGTTCCACGAACTGCTGGAATAATTAACTAGTAGGCCACCATGTGAATTAATCACTCTAAAAAATAAGCAAAGTGTTCGGCTAAGTACTCAGAATGGGTGAGGTTTTCCGTTAAGGAAAAAGTTTGGGAACCACTGCCCTAGAAAATCATGCGTATGATGGAACACACATTTTTACAAATTTAACTCTTTTTTTCCATCAGTTCCTTGAACTCAAGGGATGATTCTCACAAAGATGTCCACATATTTGCCCGTAACATAGAGCCGTCTTGGCTGTTCCCACAGATTATGTTCGTTAAATTTGATTATACATGTATATTGTGATATAATCTAGTTCAATTTAACTAGCGAGTTTAATTATGACATTTATAAATAATACTGATTAAGGAATACAAATAGATTTATATTAAATCCGGGATAAAAGCCTGTCTCGTCTGTTTACAGTCTTTTCTCTTGAACCTCTATTATATCTGTCCAGACTGTCCTAAACATAATCATTTGGTTCTAGATTCACACCCACTACATATAGTCATAGAGGTCATATCCTACTACAACTAACAAAATACTTATCTCTGTTTCTAGCCGAGGAAATGGTAAAGTAACAACCAGATAACAACAAAAAAAAACGAAACAAAATCAATAATTTAGTTCCCTTCACTTTCTAGAGTTGTACAATACTTTGAAGCAATGAAAGAATCGGAACACGCACGATCAGCGTCATCATCATCATGACATCCCTTGGGGTGAGGACAGTGTTTCTCAACTATTTTCCTTAACGGAACACTTCGCACATTCTGAGTATTAAGCGGAACACTTTGCTTTTTTGTTTTAGAGAGATTAATACACGTGGTGGCCCACTAGTTCATTATTCCAGAAACACATATTCACGCCCCGCGGAACACTAGGGGTCCGCGGAACACAGTTTGGGAAACACTGCCTTAGAGTCTTAAAACTTCTCAATTAAAAGCTTTAGATGTAAACCCAGCGTTTGGGAATAGGTCATGTATTCGGAATTCACCGTGAAGTCGATGAGTCATGGGCAGTCAACAAAAAAAAAAAAACTTTATGTTACGTCTTCATATTAGATGAGACTCTTTATACATGGAAACGACAAATCACCGTTTATAAATACTTTAATCTTTATTAACACTGAAAACACTTTCTTGTTCATATTCCTCCATTTTGGTTTCTTCCCACTTTTAACACGCATCCGCACCATTTCACTTTTACACTAAGATGCGCACGTTTTCACATGTACACTGAGATGCGCACGTGGGGCCACTTGTTACGTCTTCATATTAGATGAGACTCTTTATACATGGAAACGACAAATCACCGTTTATAAATACTTTAATCTTTATTCACACTGAAAACACTTTCTTGTTCATATTCCTCCATTTTGGTTTCTTCCCACTTTTAACACGCATCCGCACCATTTCACATTTACACTAAGATGCGCACGTTTTCACATATACACTGAGATGCGCACGTAACACTTTA
>JAZGLO010002978.1:0-14582 GCA_036873155.1 Biomphalaria sudanica
GGTTGGAATCTTCTATGGGGAGAGAGTAGTTAAACAATAATTGCTTTAAAAAATCTGAATTCAATTCAATAAAAACGTCTATAATAGATCTAAGAAGAGGGAACAAAACGAGAATAAACGAATACAATTGCTTCCAACTCAGTCGGTAAATCGCCGCAAGTTTTTCACGTATCTCTTCATCTATAAACCTAATACAGGGTTGTACTTTTTGAAATCTAGTCAATCGAGCGAGTCACGTCGCATCCATACAGGATGGACTCGGCTAATTTGTTTCTTGTACTCTATCTCCTTCCACGTTATAAAAACATTTTTGTATATTTTTTTTGTACCATCTCTCTTTGATAAACTACCAAAAGTCCGCCAGTGGTGTATGCTGATCATTTCCCTGTATAAGAACTTTGAAAATTATTCAGCACTAAGTCCTACTTCTGATCTTAGAAACGTTTCTAAACCTTTTTTTTTCCCTTTATAACAATCTCTTTGGTAGATCCTATATTTACAATCACCTCTGCCCTATTGTATTGACTAGACATTAAGCTTTTTTTTAAACTCCTCATAAACGAGCTCCTATTATCAAAATGTCTCAAGAAGCCTTCCCAAGTTACAAGATTGAATACTGATAGATGACAAATAAACCAAAAAATGTTACTAGTCTGACCATGATGTACCTTTAATACTAATGTCAACAAAGACGTTGCTTTTTTTCTATGTTGTTCTGGAAGTTGTTTTTTTTCCCCAGATCATCCGGCTTGCACTGTTGCAACAACAGGTAAAACAGAACTTCGCATTCAAGCTGAAAGCCATCAGTTATATTGGACTACCTTTGGTTATAGGGTGAATCTTTTGTAAATGAAATAAAAATGTTCTTTTAACGTTCTACGTTGTTAAAAGCTGTCGCTCTTGTGTGGTTAGAGTACAATAAAACACTTGTCATTATCGACTATACACTTTTGCACACAGTTGTATTTTTAAACTAGACTATACTCTCTTGCACACAGTTGTATTTTTAAACTAGACTATACTCTCTTGCACACAGTTGTATTTTTAAACTAGACTATACTCTCTTGCACACAGTTGTATTTTTAAACTAGACTATACTCTCTTGCACACAGTTGTATTTTTAAACTAGACTATACTCTCTTGCACACAGTTGTATTTTTAAACTAGACTATACTCTCTTGCACACAGTTGTATTTTTAAACTAGACTATACTCTCTTGCACACAGTTGTATTTTTAAACTAGACTATACTCTCTTGCACAAGGTTGTATTTTTAAACTAGATTATACTCTCTTGCACACAGTTGTATTTTTAAACTAGACTATACTCTCTTGCACAAGGTTGTATTTTTAAACTAGACTATACTCTCTTGCACACAGTTGTATTTTTAAACTAGACTATACTCTCTTGCACACAGTTGTATTTTTAAACTAGACTATACTCTCTTGCACACAGTTGTATTTTTAAACTAGACTATACTCTCTTGCACAAGGTTGTATTTTTAAACTAGACTATACTCTCTTGCACAAGGTTGTATTTTTAAACTACACTATACTCTCTTGCACACGGTTGTATTTTAAAACTAGACTATACTCTCTTGCACACGGTTGTATTTTTAAACTAGACTATACTCTCTTGCACAAGGTTGTATTTTTAAACTAGACTATACTCTCTTGCACAAGGTTGTATTTTTAAACTAGACTATACTCTCTTGCACACAGTTGTATTTTTAAACTAGACTATACTCTCTTGCACACAGTTGTATTTTTAAACTAGACTATACTCTCTTGCACAAGGTTGTATTTTTAAACTAGATTATACTCTCTTGCACAAGGTTGTATTTTTAAACTAGACTATACTCTCTTGCACACGGTTGTATTTTTAAACTAGACTATACTCTCTTGCACAAGGTTGTATTTTTAAACTAGACTATACTCTCTTGCACACAGTTGTATTTTTAAACTAGACTATACTCTCTTGCACACAGTTGTATTTTTAAACTAGACTATACTCTCTTGCACAAGGTTGTATTTTTAAACTAGACTATACTCTCTTGCACAAGGTTGTATTTTTAAACTACACTATACTCTCTTGCACACGGTTGTATTTTTAAACTAGACTATACTCTCTTGCACACAGTTGTATTTTTAAACTAGACTATACTCTCTTGCACAAGGTTGGATTTTTAAACTAGACTATACTCTCTTGCACAAGGTTGTATTTTTAAACTAGACTATACTCTCTTGCACAAGGTTGTATTTTTAAACTAGACTATACTCTCTTGCACAAGGTTGTATTTTTAAACTAGACTATACTCTCTTGCACAAGGTTGTATTTTTAAACTAGACTATACTCTCTTGCACAAGGTTGTATTTTTAAACTAGACTATACTCTCTTGCACAAGGTTGTATTTTTAAACTAGACTATACTCTCTTGCACACAGTTGTATTTTTAAACTAGACTATACTCTCTTGCACACAGTTGTATTTTTAAACTAGACTATACTCTCTTGCACACAGTTGTATTTTTAAACTAGACTATACTCTCTTGCACACAGTTGTATTTTTAAACTAGACTATACTCTCTTGCACACAGTTGTATTTTTAAACTAGACTATAGTCTCTTGCACACAGTTGTATTTTTAAACTAGACTATACTCTCTTGCACACAGTTGTATTTTTAAACTAGACTATACTCTCTTGCACACAGTTGTATTTTTAAACTAGACTATACTCTCTTGCACAAGGTTGTATTTTTAAACTAGATTATACTCTCTTGCACACAGTTGTATTTTTAAACTAGACTATACTCTCTTGCACAAGGTTGTATATTTAAACTAGACTATACTCTCTTGCACACAGTTGTATTTTTAAACTAGACTATACTCTCTTGCACACAGTTGTATTTTTAAACTAGACTATACTCTCTTGCACAAGGTTGTATTTTTAAACTAGACTATACTCTCTTGCACAAGGTTGTATTTTTAAACTACACTATACTCTCTTGCACACGGTTGTATTTTTAAACTAGACTATACTCTCTTGCACACAGTTGTATTTTTAAACTAGACTATACTCTCTTGCACAAGGTTGTATTTTTAAACTAGACTATACTCTCTTGCACAAGGTTGTATTTTTAAACTAGACTATACTCTCTT
Source organism: Biomphalaria sudanica (assembly GCA_036873155.1). Taxonomy (NCBI): domain Eukaryota; kingdom Metazoa; phylum Mollusca; class Gastropoda; family Planorbidae; genus Biomphalaria; species Biomphalaria sudanica. The sequence goes on from JAZGLO010002978.1 coordinate 3,157, forward strand.
GCACACAGTTGTATTTTGAAACTAGAATATACTCTCTTGCACACAGTTGTATTTTTAAACTAGACTATACTCTCTTGCACAAGGTTGTATTTTTAAACTTGACTATACTCTCTTGCACAAGGTTGTATTTTTAAACTAGACTATACTCTCTTGCACACGGTTGTATTTTTAAACTAGACTATACTCTCTTGCACAAGGTTGTATTTTTAAACTAGATTATACTCTCTTGCACACAGTTGTATTTTTAAACTAGACTATACTCTCTTGCACAAGGTTGTATATTTAAACTAGACTATACTCTCTTGCACACAGTTGTATTTTTAAACTAGACTATACTCTCTTGCACACAGTTGTATTTTTAAACTAGACTATACTCTCTTGCACAAGGTTGTATTTTTAAACTAGACTATACTCTCTTGCACAAGGTTGTATTTTTAAACTACACTATACTCTCTTGCACACGGTTGTATTTTTAAACTAGACTATACTCTCTTGCACACAGTTGTATTTTTAAACTAGACTATACTCTCTTGCACAAGGTTGTATTTTTAAACTAGACTATACTCTCTTGCACAAGGTTGTATTTTTAAACTAGACTATACTCTCTTGCACACAGTTGTATTTTGAAACTAGACTATACTCTCTTGCACACAGTTGTATTTTTAAACTAGACTATACTCTCTTGCACAAGGTTGTATTTTTAAACTAGATTATACTCTCTTGCACAAGGTTGTATTTTTAAACTAGACTATACTCTCTTGCACACGGTTGTATTTTTAAACTAGACTATACTCTCTTGCACAAGGTTGTATTTTTAAACTAGACTATACTCTCTTGCACACAGTTGTATTTTTAAACTAGACTATACTCTCTTGCACACAGTTGTATTTTTAAACTAGACTATACTCTCTTGCACAAGGTTGTATTTTTAAACTAGACTATACTCTCTTGCACAAGGTTGTATTTTTAAACTACACTATACTCTCTTGCACACGGTTGTATTTTTAAACTAGACTATACTCTCTTGCACACAGTTGTATTTTTAAACTAGACTATACTCTCTTGCACAAGGTTGGATTTTTAAACTAGACTATACTCTCTTGCACAAGGTTGTATTTTTAAACTAGACTATACTCTCTTGCACAAGGTTGTATTTTTAAACTAGACTATACTCTCTTGCACAAGGTTGTATTTTTAAACTAGACTATACTCTCTTGCACAAGGTTGTATTTTTAAACTAGACTATACTCTCTTGCACACGGTTGTATTTTTAAACTAGACTATACTCTCTTGCACACAGTTGTATTTTTAAACTAGACTATACTCTCTTGCACAAGGTTGTATTTTTAAACTAGACTATACTCTCTTGCACAAGGTTGTATTTTTAAACTAGACTATACTCTCTTGCACACAGTTGTATTTTTAAACTAGACTATACTCTCTTGCACACAGTTGTATTTTTAAACTAGACTATACTCTCTTGCACACAGTTGTATTTTTAAACTAGGCTATACTCTCTTGCACACAGTTGTATTTTTAAACTAGACTATACTCTCTTGCACACAGTTGTATTTTTAAACTAGACTATACTCTCTTGCACACGGTTGTATTTTTAAACTAGACTATACTCTCTTGCACACAGTTGTATTTTTAAACTAGACTATACTCTCTTGCACACAGTTGTATTTTTAAACTAGACTATACTCTCTTGCACACAGTTGTATTTTTAAACTAGACTATACTCTCTTGCACAAGGTTGTATTTTTAAACTAGACTATACTCTCTTGCACACAGTTGTATTTTTAAACTAGACTATACTCTCTTGCACACAGTTGTATTTTTAAACTAGACTATACTCTCTTGCACACAGTTGTATTTTTAAACTAGACTATACTCTCTTGCACAAGGTTGTATTTTTAAACTAGACTATACTCTCTTGCACAAGGTTGTATTTTTAAACTAGACTATACTCTCTTGCACAAGGTTGTATTTTTAAACTAGACTATACTCTCTTGCACAAGGTTGTATTTTTAAACTAGACTATACTCTCTTGCACACAGTTGTATTTTTAAACTAGACTATACTCTCTTGCACATAGTTGTATTTTTAAACTAGACTATACTCTCTTGCACACAGTTGTATTTTTAAACTAGACTATACTCTCTTGCACAAGGTTGTATTTTTAAACTTGACTATACTCTCTTGCACAAGGTTGTATTTTTAAACTAGACTATACTCTCTTGCACACAGTTGTATTTTTAAACTAGACTATACTCTCTTGCACACAGTTGTATTTTTAAACTAGACTATACTCTCTTGCACAAGGTTGGATGGTCATTCTAGAATGTATACATTGCTCAAAGATATATAGCAGTCAACGAAAAGCTAGAATCAAATAGTCACAAAGACTGAATTGTAACAATTGTGGCATAGATTTCCTTTACCAATTAGCAAAGTTATACAGAGTCAATGAAATCAGGATCAAATGCGGGGTGAAGATAGAAGTTTTGACATTGAGAGCAGCTCTTAGAGCTATCCAATTCTAATATGCTATTAGTACATAACAATCATATAGTACAATAAAAAAAAAAGATTTAAAAAACATAAACTCTTTGGGGGGTGTGGGGGGGGGGGGCCTGTGAGCCTGTAGTCGTATACAAACGTTGCGGTACGAATCATGGACGAATGAAGATCACAAAATAAAGCGGTTTTCGGGCAGAGGCCGCTCAAAGTTCTAAGAATTTAACGTTCCTAAACACTTACAATTGAGGATATGAACATTTTAAAATCATTAACATTTTGTTTTACACCAGCTGACATTTTAAGAAATAAAAAGAAGCCACTGAGTATCAGAGTATCTGGGTGAGCTCGTTCCCATGTAATCTCTACGTCCAGACCTATACATTATAATAGCTCCTGGCGTTACTTTCCCATGAGTAAATGTCCTGACGACACAACCGATGTTGACGGTAATTAGAGTCTGTATCACGAAACAAATCAATAAACAAGTTAATAAAGAAAGTTAATTTTAGTAGGTGGCCTTTCGTTGTTTATCATGGACTAGATCTTGGAGGAGATCATTATTGTTTCTGTCTTTTTTTTTTGTAGACAACTAGTTTTAATATAAGAAGAATATAATAATCTGTCATCTGCTGTCGTATCTTGTTTTCGTGTAGATCAGTTGTTGGAGAAATCTAGTTATTATTTTAGGTCTATTTATGGATGTATGTCCGCGAATCCGTTTACTTGAAAAAAGAAATAACAAATATGTTGTCTAACTTGTCTAATTGTAAGAAGTGTGGCGTTGGATATGAATTTAAAAAGTCACTAAACGATTGTTGAAGAAGATACTGCAACACATGAGATGTCGAGCATTCTTCTGTTATCAGAATAGCACAAATGATACCATAGAAACCTAGAATGGTCTATGACACAGAGTTTAAAGTTAAAAAAAAATATGGATACCGCTTAAGAACAATATTCTCGAAATGTGTTTGTTATGAAAGATTTTCCAAAGGGACTCAATCGAGACCATTCGTGTAAGGAAGGTCTCACCGCTGACCTACGACTTCACAACCTGTGGGTTGTGGTGACCAATAGCTAGTTCCTACAATACAAATATAAAAATAAATGTTTTGACAAAAAATCAACAACCGTTTGCATAAATGTGTTACAAATACGGTAAATGGTTGTGTCCCCCAACAGAGAGTATCAAGTGTTTGTTACTATTAATATTAAATAGTTGTAAAAGTGGTGTATTTTTAAGAAAAAACTGCTTGCATAAGGGATTTAAGAAATTAGATTTTTTGCTTTCAGAAAAGAAAAAGGAGTCGTTGCATCAGAACTTTGAATGGTCTAAAATACTGTTCTGTCGGATTTTCACTATCTTTTCTAGTTTACGAGATCTAAACGGGACAGACTGCCGACAGGCCAGACAAAACTAATAGCGTCTTTTACCCTTTCGGGGCCGCTAAAAAATGTTGGTCTTTTTTATCGTTAGGGTCGATATTTTATTTAGACATGACTTCTGAAACGTGTCAAGATTCAATGATCTTGTGAAATTATAATGCCAGGTGAAATGGGTCAATGTGAGAGCAAACAAAATAGAAAAACTCTAAGAGATGCTTAAATATTTATAGCATTCGCAGAAGACCCAATTACCAGATTTTCCTGCTTATACCTCATATAACCTGCACTTGCACATACCCCGGACAAACTACAAAATTAGTAAAAACAAAATCGTAAAACAGGTACCCGCATATGAAGAGCTCATTTATAACCAACTGCTGCTGCAGTGGAAGAAGACAATGAATAGAAAAGTTTCAATGGCTTCACAAACTCTAGTGACGACAGGGACATTAGTGAACTGGCGATTGATTGCAGATGTATTGCATGCATTGTAGTCTTTACGTTTCCGCATTGGTATAATAAAGACTATCTGCCGCATCGTTGCTATTAGTTTTCTAGGGGTTCATAATGCGCTGTTCATAAAGCTTTCCAACGTACATTTCACATCTACACAGTGAACTCTAGGAGTTATAAAGACCCACCGGTACGTCCATAGATTCCGTTAGGCTATGTTTATTAGTAAAATAAATTGTGTAAACCTCACACAGCTGCCATCCGTTTTTTGTGAAAACTTGTGTAACCCGCTGAGTATGTGCGCAAACAAACGGTAAGATAGCAGCAAATTGAAAAACGAAAAAAGGCAGTGTGGTCTTACGATCTCCCAGTACTACAAGATCCACATTTAAGGCAAAAGACAAGAAAATGACTTCACAATTACAAATTAAGATAAGGTTTTTTTTTAAATCTAAATTTCTAGAAGAAGTAGGCCATATGTTTCATTATAACACATACAAGTTCATGCCAACTTTTATTAACTGGAACGTCCATCCAAGTTGCTCATAAGTAGCCTATCCAAGAGAATGATGTTCAACTATAACTTTTTCGGGGGCATACTAATTGTCTTTATTACAGTTGATGTCGTATTTTCGGCTGACAGATGTCGACTGACCAATATGGGGTCAGTCAGGTAAGCCCATCCACACATATATCAGTTAGTGAATGCTGTGCGAACAACAAACGCATAGTGTGGTTACTATCGACGATTTTATTTAGAGCAAAAGTTACGATTTATGTATAAATACATGTTCGTGCCGTTTTTAATAGGATTTTTTAAAGTTATGGTTAGTGGGGTTGATCCTTTTAGTGTATCAGTTGTTGTTTTAAAGGAAAAGTAAATAATGTTCTGTGACTACAACTAAGATAGTCGAACTAAGATAGTTGAACAAAGATAGTCGAACTAAGTCGAACTAAGATAGTCGAAAATAGCTGCATAGTTGTTACGTTCATTTAATCTGTAGATGTGATAAAATCAATGTATTCATTTATGTTGCATCTTATTTTGCTGTTAAGCTTTCTTTTGGTTTTGATAACAGGACCAACCAGACTATTCCCAATAAGCCAGTCCTCTATAAAACCGTTCCAGAGAATTGTACAGAGGGAGAATTCGATTGGGACTGGCCACAGGTATGTTAAATTAGCGCTGCCTCGTGTGTGACTATCATATTAGTGGCCTGGACTCTACATTAAAGCTGGATTTCAGTAAGTGGAGACCATGACAGGATTTTTGTTGCGGCCCCTATTTTATTTAATGTTTAAAAAAATGAGCTTAAATGTATTTGTGAGAATATATGTTTGAGTGCCAGATGACAAAGATATCTTGATGTTACGATGAGATTGTGTTGATCAGACAATGCGTTTCTGATGTTTTAATTTTATATGGTTTTCCCTGTTAGATAATTTTTAACAATATCGTGATGCCGGAGATCCTGCTTCATATTATAAATTCAAAAAAAAATCTTCTTTAAATAAATACAAAGCTTTTATTTTGGAACTAGAAATCACTTTAATAATATACAAACTACTTAAATGTACAATACTATTCAATTGAAATTGTTACTCTAGTCGCAGCTCTCTCTCTCTCTCTCTCTCTCTCTCTCTCATAACTGAATATGCAAAATATGGTATATATTGATAAAAAAGTAACATTTTCATTTACACCCTTCCTTGTCCAAAAGTAAATAGATCGTGTTTCTGACTGATTGTAACAAATTGGTCAGTCTAAAGCTAGCTTAGGCTATGTGTAGACGGTCATGACAAGACAACCATCAACCAAGCGATAGTGTTTGCTGTGTGTTGAGTGGTCAGGTGAGAAAATACACACTGCCATGCTTAGTCAAGCATGTAGATCTATTCTTAATAACGAGTTTTTTTTTCTTTGCTTAAATGATCTAGATCTAGCTGCAAAGACCTAGGTCTATTTCTTTTACGAGATTGTAAACTTTACAGTATGGTTTTCGTTATAAATTAAGTCAATATAGGTTTGTGTGACGTCACATGAAAATCTCACTGTCAGAAAAACATTAATTACTAAGTTAGTATTCAAAATAAAATAAGAACAATAATATATTCATTTTCTATAAATTAAAACACATATTATATCAAAAAATTATGTAAACCAATAAAACTAACTTAAGCGAATGAGAACACTTTGCCTCCAAGATCTTTGCATTGTTTACCCTCGGAAATTTTGAAATGTCGCCATGAGATATTTCATTATTTCTTTTTCATTATTTTACAGGGCTACATCTACCTCTCCTCCACGCTGGACAGACCTCACTCTCTGTGTGTCCAGACAACCGAATTTGGGGCAGTAATGTTAGGTGGAGTAAGTGACGTCACAGGTGGAAAGGAAGTTTCATTGGCACTACCAACACAAGGTACAACTGCCATGTTTCCTTGAAGTACTAAGTCTTTGGTTGCTTATACAACAAAATAAATAAAAGCATATTTATAATATATACGTATATAGTCCAAAATACTCTGAATTTCAATATGGTGTTATAAAAAAAAAATTACAGATGACTGTTACATTTATATGTGTATTTATGTTTATGTCTGTTGTGTGTGTGTTTGTTTGTTTTCATGTAGTCTCCCTTGTTCTACTGTCAGTATGTTCACGTGTTCACGGTTTACTCTTAAGTGTGTCAGTAGTGTGTATTCACTGTGTATTAGTCTCTGCTGGTTGTTCTCTCCTTGTTTTCACGTTAATAAAAATGGAGTGTAACTTTTAAACATCAGTATTGTTAGTGTATTGTGATAATATAACATGGTGGCAGCTTTCTAAAAGTTCTAAAATGGAAACTGTAAGTAAAACTAACTTTAAACCAAGAATTAACCCTCCACCTCCTTTAAATGTGAAGAAAGGGTGTGAGGAATGGAAGCTTTTCAAGCAAATGTGGCTGAACTACTGCACTATCGAGAGAATAAACGATATAGATGAAGAGTATGCCAAAGCACTGTTCTTGCACACTATCGGCCCAGCGGCGTTGGCAGTATACAACAGTATCACCTTTAAACCAAAGCATAATGTTCAAGACATAATATGTGCATTTGATGAGCACTTCATTGGTTTAAAAAATGAAACTTATGAAAGATATGTTTTCAACAACAGACAGCAGAAGCCACAAGAAACCGTAGAGGATTACTTACTGGCTCTACGCACACTCGCTAAAACCTGCAATTTTTGTGACCATCTCGAAGAGTCATTAATAAGAGACCGAATGGTAGTTGGCATCAGAGACACAAAGACAAAGAAAGAACTCTTACAAGAACATAAACTAACACTCAAGACTTGTATGGAAATCTGCAGGGCAAATGAAGCTGCTGACTTGCAACTACAGGTACTAGAGACAGGTAGGCCTACATCTGATGCCTCACCACCTCAGGATGAGGCGTTCGCTGTCTCGTCTCGCAAAAACATTCTACAACAAAATGCTGCTCATAAACAGCGCAAATGTAAATTTTGTGGACAAAACCACCCGTTCAAAAAGGAACTGTGTCCTGCGTGGGGTAAAATATGTAATAACTGTAAACAAAAAAATCATTTCGGCATTCAATGCAACCAAAAGAAACTGCAATATGTACATGAAGACAGTGATGATTGTTATTCGTTATCTTCTAATGATGAGGCTGTGCTTGCTGTACAAGGTGGACTAAACAATAAAATCATAAAAGCTGAAATGATCATAGCTGGTGAGAAGATTGTGTGTCAGATTGACTCGGGTGCCAGCGTTAATGTCATCCCTAAGAAGCTTATTAAATCTGCACAAATCTGTCCCACTCAAAGCAAGCTACGTGTGTATGACGGTAGCACACTCATACCTATTGGAAAGGTACAAATCGTAGTACAAAATCCAAGGACCAACAAGAGATATCGTGTTGATTTCGTGGTTGTGAGAGATGACTTAACTCCCCTGTTAGGGAAGAAAACGTCAGAAAAAATGGGACTAATTACAATTAACTATCATACTTTTGAAAGTGTTGATAAGCCTCTACCAAGGTTATCGACAAAAATATTTGAACAGTTCTCTGATGTATTTGATGATCAGCAGGGTGAATTACCTGGTGTTGTACACTTAGAAGTGAATCATGACATAACACCAGTTACATGTCCATCTGGTCGTGTACCTTTAGCTATGCAGGCTAAAGTACAGTTTGAGTTAGAACTGCTAACAGAAAAAGGAATCATTGAGCCTGTTGATAAACCTACTGACTGGGTCAGTCGAATGGTGATTGCAACTAAAAAATCTGGAAAACTCCGTATCTGTTTAGATCCTCGTCCTCTCAACAAGGCACTTAAAAGAGAACGTTTTCCCCTTCCAGTAATGGAAGACTTGCTTCCTAGATTATCGAATGCAAAAGTGTTTTCAAAACTGGACCTTGCAAATGCATATTGGCATGTGCATCTGGATGAAGCATCGAGTTTGCTAACAACTTTTCAGACACCCTTTGGACGTTACAAGTGGAGAAGATTACCATTTGGAACATCTGTGAGCTCAGAACTGTTTCAGAAACATTTAAATGCTGCTCTTGAAGGTCTTGAAGGTGTGATTGGTGTAGCTGATGATATTATAGTTTATGGTCCCGGAGACACATGGGAAATAGCTTCCCATGACCATGACAAGAATATTACAGCATTATTTGAGAGATGTCGCTCTGTGGGAATTAAACTGAACAAAGAAAAAGCTGAGATTAAAATGAAAGAAATTACATTTCTGGGACATCTAATTACAAGTGATGGTTTAAAGATTGATCCTGAAAAGGTAAAGGCTGTTAAAGAAATGAACAAACCAACAAACGTTGAGGAAGTTCGGCGCTTTTGTGGGTTTGTGAACTATCTTGCTAAATTCCTACCCAAACTATCCGACGTCATTGAACCAATTCGGCAGCTACTTCATACAGATATCCCTTGGTCATGGTCGAGAAAACAAGACAGTGCATTCTGTGACATACAATCTATGGTGACTCAAGCTCCTGTGCTAGCATTCTACAATCCACTTAAAGAATTGACCATACAGTGTGATTCCAGCCAAAATGGTCTTGGCGCTGTCCTAATGCAGGAAAGTAAGCCCATAGCTTACGCAAGTCGATCTTTGACTGATACTGAAACTAGATACGCACAGATCGAGAAAGAAATGCTAGCAATTGTATTTGCACTGGATAAGTTCCACCAATACACGTTTGGTCGACATATAACCATTGAAAGTGACCACAAACCTCTTGAAGCAATAATGGCTAAACCTCTCTCAGCTGCTCCTCGAAGATTGCAGGGAATGATGTTGCGCATACAAAACTATGACATAACTGTAATTTATAAAAAGGGAAAAGAAATGTATCTTGCCGATGCACTTTCAAGAGCTCCTATCAAGTCATCAGCAAACAGTCAAGGGGAGTTTGAGCTCATAAATATGGCCAGTTTTCTAACAATTGGGGAAGAAAGACTACAGAAACTAAAGGAAGAAACCGAGAAAGATAGGACGCTTCAAAAACTTCTAATCACAATTAATCAAGGTTGGCCAGAAGGCAAGCATCTTCTACCATATCAGCTAACGCCTTATTATAATTTCAGAGACGAAATGTCAGTTCAAGAGGGGCTTATATTCAAAGGTGAAAGAGTAGTAGTGCCCAAGTCACTACGATTAGAAATGAAAAGAGAAGTTCATTCTACACACTCAGGCATTGAAGGATGTCTAAAAAGAGCTCGTGAGAGTTTATTCTGGCCAGGAATGACCGGTGACATAAAGCATTATATTTCAACTTGTGAAATATGTCAAGCTTTTCAACCCAATCAACAGAAAGAGACTTTAATGAATCATGAAGTTCCCACACACCCCTGGGAAAGGGTTGGTGTTGATCTATTCACACTTGACGGCAAAGACTATCTTGTGTGTGTGGACTACTACAGTAACTTCTGCGAAGTTGATCGTCTAGAGAACACTAGTTCAGAAACTGTCATAAGAAAACTTAAAGCCCATTTCGCTAGATATGGCATCCCATCCACAGTGGTCTCTGACAATGGACCTCAGCTATCTTCGGACAGCTTCGCAAAATTCGCCAACGATTGGAGTTTCAACCATTTGACAAGCAGTCCCCACTATCCCAGATCAAATGGAAAAGCTGAATCAGCCGTGAAGACTGTAAAGACATTATTTCTTAAAAATAAAGATCAGTTCATGGCTTTACTAAATCATAGAAGCACCCCGAATAAAACTGGTACTAGCCCATCACAGGCATTCTTTAACAGAAGAATCAGAACCTTGCTGCCTATAGCTAAAAGCCTGCTGAAACCTCAAGTTCTGGATACTCAGAAACATAGAAAAGCGCTGAAAGAAAACCAGAGGAGATCAGCAATTTACTACAACTCCCACGCTAAAGATTTACCTCCCCTTGCTAAGGGTGAAGAGGTGAGACTAAAGTCAAGGTCGCGTGGCCATGAGCGTTGGCAAAAGGGAGTTATAACTCGTCAGTTACAACAACGGTCGTATGAAATTGAATCGGGCGGAGGAGTTTATCGCCGAAATAGACTTCACTTACGAAGAATCCCACTGCCTGCTGAAACGAATGCGCCTACACCAACAGGTACGACCGAGCCTGACAACCCCGCACCTGTGGATGCACCCAGCACAGATGAAAGTAGGCCTAATGCTCAGAGACCTGAGAGCCATATAGAAGACGGGTCTCACAGATCGACAACGTTTACAACTAGGTCAGGCCGAGTGGTCAAATCCACAAGAACTAGTGACTATGTATATGACTAACCTCAAACACCGGAGGATGTTACATTTATATGTGTATTTATGTTTATGTCTGTTGTGTGTGTGTTTGTTTGTTTTCATGTAGTCTCCCTTGTTCTACTGTCAGTATGTTCACGTGTTCACGGTTTACTCTTAAGTGTGTCAGTAGTGTGTATTCACTGTGTATTAGTCTCTGCTGGTTGTTCTCTCCTTGTTTTCACGTTAATAAAAATGGAGTGTAACTTTTAAACATCAGTATTGTTAGTGTATTGTGATAATATAACA
>JAZGLO010002979.1:0-11419 GCA_036873155.1 Biomphalaria sudanica
GCCCTATAGCCACTCCCGTCCACATCATTGGGGCCTCCTTCAGTCCTAGGACGACTATGGTTCATCGCAGAGCACACTTCCTCGTGTGGCTGTGGAGCCCTATAGCCACTCCCGTCCACATCATTGGCCTCCTTCAGTCGTAGGACGACTATGGTTCATCGCAGAGCACACTTCCTCGTGTGGCTGTGGTGCCCTATTTTGGAGAGACACTCCCGTCCACAGATAACGCAGGTTAAGGTGGCTTTTGCTTCGGTGGTAGAGGAGCTGACCGTTTTTCGGATTGTGCGTTTTTCTTCCTGAGCTGAGACCCATGTACTTTCACTGTCCATAGCTTTCTTGGTCACTGTCTCTCTCCACCTGTTGCGGTCACCGTAGTTAGCTTATGGTTTTCCCAAACTCTTGGTCTGAGTCTAGCGAATGTCGAGGCAGCCTTCCCTATGCGTTTTTCCATTTCCTCTAGAGACAGGTCATCTGTAATTGTGGATCCCAGATAGCAGAATTCGTTTACGGCGTCCAGCTTGTTATAGTCTATGAGGATGGAGGGTGGTGCTGTAGCAGGTGGTCCCATAACATTTGTTTTCTTCGTGCTAATACACGTGATTACACCGATGTAACAAATCTGAAGGCGACCAGTTATTCTCGCCCGTAAAGAATGATTTTAGGGATGCGTTTCTCCTCCATCCGGCGAACTTGACAACGCCAACGCACATCACAAGTAAATATCAAGCCCGTTAATTTGCTGTAAACCAAAAAAATTGATATCAAAATCCTCACTAAACACATTATTTCTGTAGGTCTTAATGAATGTTCTAACATTATAATCTGTATAAGTCTAGTTGGTATTAACACAAAAACGTTGGGTAATTTTTCTTAAATGTAAAATGGTCATACACGGTATTAATGAGTACTAACGTATTGATGAGTACTAACGTACTGATGAGTGCTAACGTATTGATGACTACTAAGTTATTGATGAGTACTAACGTACTGTGAGTACTAACGTATTGATGAGTACTAACGTATTGATAAGTACTAACGTATTGATGAGTACTAACATATTGATGAGTACTAACGTATTGATAAGTACTAACGTATTGATGAGTACTAACATATTGATGAGTACTAACATATTGATGAGTACTAACGTATTGATGAGTACTAACGTATTGATGAGTACTAACGTATTGATGAGTACTAACGTATTGATGAGTACTAACGTATTGATGAGTACTAACGTATTGATGAGTACTAACGTATTGATGAGTACTAACGTATTGATGAGTACTAACGTATTGATGAGTACTAACGTATTGATGAGTACTAACGTATTGATGAGTACTAACGTATTGATAAGTACTAACGTATTGATGAGTACTAACATATTGATGAGTACTAACATATTGATGAGTACTAACGTATTGATAAGTACTAACGTATTGATGAGTACTAACGTATTGATGAGTACTAACATATTGATGAGTACTAACATATTGATGAGTACTAACGTATTGATGAGTACTAACGTATTGATGAGTACTAACGTATTGATGAGTACTAACGTATTGATGAGTACTAACGTATTGATGAGTACTAACGTATTGATGAGTACTAACATATTGATGAGTACTAACGTATTGATGAGTACTAACGTATTGATGAGTACTAACGTATTGATGAGTACTAACGTATTGATGAGTACTAACGTATTGATGAGTACTAACATATTGATGAGTACTAACGTATTGATGAGTACTAACGTATTGATGAGTACTAACATATTGATGAGTACTAACGTATTGATAAGTACTAACGTATTGATGAGTACTAACATATTGATGAGTACTAACGTATTGATGAGTACTAACGTATTGATGAGTACTAACGTATTGATAAGTACTAACGTATTGATGATTACTAACGTACTGATGAGTACTAACGTATTGATGAGTACTAACGTATTGATGAGTACTAACGTATTGATGAGTACTAACGAATTGATGAGTACTAACGTATTGATGAGTACTAACGTATTGATGAGTACTAACGTATTGATGATTGACAAGAAAACTAAATTCCTTTAATCTGCATTAGAATGAAGTCGAGCTAAGCGAAGACGTATGTTCTTAAAGGAAGGACATTTCTAATTCCCAAAGTATTGTGTTTTATTTTACTTTTTGCCAATATATATATGTATACTTTTTGTTTCTGTTCACTGTTTATTTATTACCTATTACTTGTCTATATCTGCCTGAAGTCTTTAAATTTATTCATTTATATGTAAAGATCATATATGAGTCTATGTATGATATTGATGCTTTCTTTTTAAAATGGACCTATATTTTGTGACCAAACGTCCACCTCATATCTCGACTTGTCATCTAAGTCACTTAGGTGCAATGAGTTCATAATGTTACTCTATGTATAATGTACGTACATACTCCGTTTGTGGAAATAAAACTTACCTAAAACTCTAACCATTAACACTTCTTGGTTCTGAGACTTGACAGCTGGTGTCGAGAGTATTTCTAACCAGTCTCTTAATGGGTGTATTGATCGAATAGTAGCGTAACTAAGAAACAACTGTCACAAAAATGTAGATCTTGTTGTTTCAGTGGACCACGTTGTCACAGCCAAAAAATCTTGATCATTAAAACTAGGAATCGAAAAATTGTTTTTATTTTCCTAGGCGGCAAGCTGGGAGGTTACCTAGATTCTAACTGCTTGTACTTTTCACATTTCTATGACCGGTACATTTTTCTTTATGGATGTAGATGTGAAAAAAAAGTTGAAGTTGGAGGTACATGTAAATTGAATCATTTATTTCAAGCTAAAATTTCACACGTAGTAGAATTGCTCGGTAGATCAGTTGATATAAAGTTGCCCTATAAAGACACATGCCGTAAGTTCAATTCCCATACATGGACATTTTTTTTCACTTTATTTTTCAATTAAAAATTAAAATCTAAATGTTTAGCTTACCATATTAAAGATAAAGAATGCATTGATTTAATTCTCTCTCTCTCTCTCTCTCTCTCTCTCTCTCTATATATATATATATATATATATATATATATATATGAAATCTCCCCGCCCCCTGCGGGGGGGATCTGAATTTAGTGACTGATTTTTTTGCTTTGATTTTGTTTATTTTAGGTGAGATTTTAATACTAAACTATCACTTGACCCAGCACAGCAAAAGAGGTTTTGAGTTTAAAACCCCCTACCAGGGGGGTTGGAGTTTAAAACCCCCTACTAGGGGGGTTTGAGTTTAAAGCCCCCCTACCAGGAGTTTTCGCAGCTAAATTCCCCTCTTCTATAACACAAAACAAAAAAAATGCAAACGACAATCCCTCAAATTTCACGAGCACAGTTAAGGAAGATTTTGAAGCCTCTTCCATAATTTCAAATAAACCCGCCCTCTTCAATATAAAAAAGAAAATTACACACTCAAAATTCTATGAGCGTAGCCAAAGGGGTTTTGAGTTAACCCCCATCCCCTCTTCAGTAGTGTTTGAAGCTAAAAAATACCTCTTCAACACCTGGTATAAAAAAAACGCAAATTACGCACTCAAAATGTTATGAGCGTAGCTAAATGGGTTTTGACTCAGTTTTGAATTTAAACACCCTTTCAGCGAGATTTGAAGCTAAAAATACCTTTTCAATATAACAAAAAAGCAAATTATGTACTCAAATGTTTTGAGCTAAATGGGTTTTGACTCAGTTTTGAGTTTAACCCCCCCCTCAAGCTTGGTCTGAAGCTAAAAAATACATCTTCAATGTAAGAAAAAAGCAAATTACGCACTCAAAATGCTATGAGTGTTGTTAAAAGTAGTTTTGAGTTTAAACCCCCCCCCCTTCAGAGTGGTTTGATGCTAAAAAATACCTCTTCAATATAAAAAAAGCAAATTACACACTAAAATTATTTGAGCGTAGCCAAGACGATTGGGTGTTTTGAGTTTAAATCCCTCTCCTATAGATGGCTTTTTAAAAGTTTAACCCCCCCCCCACATGGTTTTGAGTTTAAAATCGCCCTACAGAGCGTTTTGAGGTTAAAAAACCTCTATCTTCAATATTATTCGAAAGCAAACTAGAGTTACTAGATTCTATGACCGTAGCTAAATGGGGTTTTGAATTTTAAAAAAAAACATAACTCCAGAGATTTTTTAGTTTAAAACCCCCACTAGATGATTTTGACGATAAAACATCCCTTTTCGATATAAAATCTATAGCAAACTACTATCATTTAATTCCAAGAGCGTATTCAAGAGAGGTTACACATGTTTACCAGTGGCGGGGCTCCATTAATAAAGAGCAGTGAATAGTCATCTGCCGAAATTGAAAAACACTAAATGTGGCTCAACAAAGATGGCTAAGACAGATTTTAGGAGTCATAGAGATCGGGTGTAAATCAAGGAAATCCTATGCCAAACTGGGAGTTGACCCCTTAGTAAGATTTTGACAGCGCGTCGCATCAGGTTTGCAGGACATGTTCTACGACAAAATGAATTAGGTATTCTTCTTCTTCTTCAACTGTCAGGTAGAGTTGAGCCCTCGGCTCTTGGAACTCTAGGCCAGCAAAAGTGAACAAGAGCTCCCTCTCACCGGCCCGAATGAGAACAGTGTACACTGTGTGTGCGGTAAGTAGAGTTACGATGACATCCTAGTACAACTTGGCGCCACACATTCATGGAGGTCCACAGAGCAGGTGGGAAGAGGCTTCAGATATTACCAGTGACAGACTTTTGTGGAAACCAAATGCGCCGAACGGCGCGGGAGGGTCTAAGTCAGTAAGAATAGCACATTAGGTTTTTGAAATAAAACTTTTTAATAGCAACAAAATGCACTTTAGATACCTTAGAATATGCATTTTGTTGGCTTTCAATATCAGAAATAGTGCTTGCTCCCCCAGACCCCCTTGCTGGCAATGGCGGGGAGTCTACAAATTTCCCACTAACTCCTGGAAGAACCTATTCTAGGGTACAATATGCGTCTTTAGAAAGAATGATGGGTCAGAATGTAAAGAAGATTATATATATATATATATATATATATATACACATACATACATATAGATATATTTTTTTCGCGGGGGGGGGGGGGGGGGCTGAGAAAAAATCCCCCCCAAACCCCCTTCCCGAAAAAAAATCCTGGCTACGCCTATGATACATATGGAAAAAGGTTCATTTAAAACTATTTTTTTTACATATGGCAAGCATTCAAAAGTTACGTTCTCATAAATCACGTGCTGATTGCAAAATTAATGACAAGATGGCGTGTCAATTTCAAAACCTGACAATTATTTTTCAAGGTTGTCTATTTCCAGCCTGTTTGACTGTTCTGTGAGATTGAGAAAAACCCATTGATCCGATCATGAATTGTTATTGTAAATCAAGATCAGAGGATTGATAAGAATCGTAAAGAATCTCTAAGTACAAGCTGACACAAGCTGTCTCCTAATTAAAAGTGTCTTGAAATAAAAAAGTTAGCAAATAAAAAAAAACAGAAACATTGGATAGCAAATCACATTGTATTAATCCTCTCAAAGCATCGCGTTTTTAGTTATAGCCTGCAGCAGTTTATAAAGAAGCAAAAACTATTTCTGACCGAACAGTTAGTCTCGAAAATGTCTTCTATTGTATCTCTTGTGTAGTACGTCTTGAATGATATCTCGTATGATGTATGTAGTATGTTCTTGAAAGATATCTCGTATGATGTATGTAGAATGTTCTTGAATGATATCTCGTATGATGTATGTAGAATGTTCTTGAATATCTCGTTTGATGCGATGTATGTAGTATGTTCTTGAATGATATATCGTATGATGTATGTAGTATGTTCTTGAATGATATGTCGTATGATGTATGTAGTATGTTCTTGAATGATATCTCGTATGATGTATGTAGTATGTTCTTGAATGATATATCGTATGATGTTTGTAGTATGTTCTTGAATGATATCTCGTATGATGTATGTAGTATGTTCTTGGATGATATCTCGTATGATGCGATGTATGTAGTATGTTCTTGAATGATATCTCGTATGATGTATGTAGTATGTTCTTGAATGATATCTCGTATGATGCGATGTATGTAGTATGTTCTTGAATGATATCTCGTATGATGTATGTATTATCTTCTTGAATGATATCTCGTATGATGCGATGTATGTATTAATCTCTTGAATGATATCTCGTATGATGTATGTTGTATGTTCTTGAATGATATCTCGTATGATATATGTAGTATGTTCTTAAATGATATCTCGTATGATGTATGTAGTATGTTCTTGAATGATATCTCGTATGATGTATGTAGTATGTTCTAGAATGATATCTCGTATGATGTATGTAGTATGTTCTTGAATGATATCTCTTATGATTTATGTAGTATGTTCTATGTCTTGTCAGCCCCGTCCTGTTATTGTAACCCAGTAACCCACATTGCTGGCATGTTGAAAGAATGTGCTAATTAACAGATAGGGGGGATAATTGAATTCCTTTTAGGCCTATATATATGGACGATCTAACTTGAATAAAGCGGCATTTAAACAGACAAGAAAGTGTTTGTTAGTCTCTACTAGCCTACTATTACAGATGTTTCTTCAGAATTAAAAATTATTACATTTTAGTGTGATGATATTCAAAGACTTCAACCGAGACCAATCGATGTAGAAGGCCTGAACACTGACCTCCAACGTCACAACCTGTGGGCAGTTTAGACCAATAGCTCGTTGCCACTTCACAGGTCTGTACGACGTGACTTTGCAGGTCAGTGTTGAGGCCATCTATAACAAATGGTCTGACGTTCGAGGAGGACGCTGAATATCTTTGAGCCTACATTTACTTGAATACATAGCATACACTTCTTTAGCAACAATACAACTCCTTTATCGTAACCGTCCTGTCTCTCTCCCTCTTCTCCAAGTCTCTATCTCTTCTTCCATTCACACTATTTTAATCACCGAACATGTACACAAGGGACTCAAACACACTCTCATAACACATTCTTATTCACAACCCCCAGACCTAACCACTCCCAAGACGGTGGGGGATGGCGGTGGGCAGTGTTCGAAACCGGAACAAGAGAGAGCATACCAAACGACAGACAGCTATCCTGAGGTGAAAGAGAAGAAGGATACTGTCTCTTTGAAAATGTGCTTTTTTAAAAATATTTAACTCGGCTTTATAGTAAAGAAATCCGGAACTAACTCTGGCATGAAAGAAATATTTTTTATACATCTTGACATCAAACAAAAGAGATTTATATACAGCTTGACATGTAAACAAGACTTTTAGAAAGCCTGCCACCAAAAACAAAACATGAAAGCAATGTGGGTCCTGGTCAAACTGCTCCCAAACAGTGACTTGTATGAAATAACGCTTGGGTTGCCGTGTTCATCAACTTCCTAAGAGCTATATCTTTATTTTAATTCCTCCGGCTAGAATGTATGTTTTCCCCTTCCATTCTGTTTATCCAGGCCGATGTCAATGTAATAATAATTTCAGAAAGAAAAGTATAAAGACCGAGCCTACGAGTTGTAGTAGTTCGGAACCTTGACCTGGCAACGAGCTATTAACCACAGGTTTCAACGTCACAGGTCTGTGTTCAGGCCTACAATAACATTTGGTTTCGGCCTTCGACAATAACCCCTTTTAAAAATATTCATTTATATGTCCAATAATCTACTAAAAGAAGCCTTATTATAAAACCTAGGTTGAGTAGTAAATATATAAACATCTCAGTTCTTGTATGGAACACGATATCCAGCTCAAAGCCATATTATCTTGTTTAATGAATGTTAATGACTAAATAGAAGTGCTTATTCTGACATGTCGGAAGATTGGAAGATGGTTGTACAACGTGAAAAGGAGGATGACTCTATCTCTTGATGCACCAATGCTGTCGGCTTAACCGAGACTATGAGAGGAGTGGGAGAATTCGGTTGCTGCCATAGTCACAGCGAGCGCCTTCAGGACGCAAGTTAGGGGTTAACTAACGTTGAACGAATAAATTATAATTAACTCTTACTAGACAAACAAGAAAAAACATTAAAACATATTTTTTAAGACAATACCTCCATTATAAAACTTAAAATATAATATTTAAGTTTTATAATGGAGGTATTGTCTTTTAAAAATAGTTTTTTTAGCGGCCCCCGAAAGGGGAAAAGACGCTTTTCGTTTTGTGTGGTTTGTCCGTCCGGCCATCTGGCCCGTTTAGATCTCGTACACTAGAAAGGATAGTGAAAATACGACATCATAATATTGTAGACCAATGATGCCCAAAGTACGGCCCGCGGGCCAGAACCGGCCCGCGACCTGGTTTCATCCGGCCCACCGAAAAGTCGGCACAAAAAGTAATAAATCCCCCCACCTTTTAAAAAAAAGGTGAAAATATATCTTTACCATTGTTAGGGCCCTCACTTGTTTCTCTGATGGATTGGTACCATGACCTTTAAAGAGTATGAGTTTGTGAAATGGAACTTTGAATGTAGAATCTACCCGAAAAGTGAATGGATTTTTTTTGTCAACATGATAATAAACCAACATATTTGTTTTGTAAAGAAAGTCTGAATGTTTAAAAAAACAAATATATCCAGTGGCATTATAAAACAAATATGAAGGCCTTCTTGGTTTGAATCGCGTATAAAAGATTGGTTAAACTACGCCTAGAGATTTGACCAAAAAGAGACAAGAAAATAAATGGTGGTAAAGGTAGCTACAATGCTGCTCTCATTTTAATTAGAAATGAAGCAATATTTTTAGACGCTTAAAAATGATAGACTTTAACTATCCCATTAATTAATGTAAGAACTAGATCCAATAGTTTCAAATGGTTTCAGGTGAATTTTGATTTCATATTTTACCATTTTGTTGACAACACGCGTGTCGAAAGTCAAAAAGGCCCGCAGGTGAAATTAGGTTGAGCATAACTGTTTTAGACCATTCAAAGTTCTGATGCAACGGCTACTTTTTTCTTTTCTGAAAGCGAAAAATCTAATTTTTAAAATCAAGTATGGAAGCATTTTTTTTAATAAAAATACACCATTTTTACAACTATTCAATATTAATAGTAACAAACATTAGAGGATCTTTGTTAGGGGGGAATATTATATACTATATCCTTAGAACATTTATGCTAATGAATTTAGATTTTTTGTCAAAAGTTTTTATTTTTACATTTGTATTGCAAAGTTATAAAAGTTGTCATACTAACTACTACATTCACACAAAAAAAAAGAGAACAAATCTATTTAATTATAATAATAATAATAATCTTTATTGTCCGTATGAAAATTTGTCTAACAATTTGTGCATTACACCAAACAAAAAACATTATAACTATAAGAAACCAAAGTGTTCATTCACACCAGACTCACTCATAATTTACATGTGACAAAGTTTATACCAGATTGTTCTTATTTAATGATTTGATTGCTAGGGGAACAAAAGAGTGTTTGTGTCTGTTTGTCTTTGCTATCGGTGCCTTGTATCTTTTTTGTGATGGGAATTGTTCAAAACAATTAGATAAATTAGATATTCATTATAAGACATCAGATAGGCCAGGTTCGCATCTAAATTATCATTCACTTTCAGTTTCCTTTAGTCTGCTGGACAGCTGGGGCACCACACAAGATCTGTCAACCTTCTTTCTCCATTCTTCTCTATCATTTGTCTTTGATAGAATTTCATTCTGATATTCTTTCTGAAAATATTGAAACCTGCCTTTTTACCTGCCTGGGTGGACCACTTCGGGGGCCGATCTTGAGTTGATGTTTCCACACAAACTGTCTTTGTAACCTTGTTTTTGTTTTTCTAGTTTACCGTCTGTTGTTTTTTTTTTACCCCACAAGGATCCGGTTTTTCGAAATTCTTAAATGAAAAGAACTCAACATAACCACACACGCGCGCATATATAGATACTAAAACACGCTGACGGACTTTCATCATGTCAAGAGTTTTTAGTTCAAGAGCTGGACCATAATGTGGATGTTGTGTAGGTCAGCCACTTCATTCCCGGGTGACCCGAAATGATACCATCGTCATGAAGACATAGTCTCAATATTGTTATGTATTTCAGAATCTTCTGGCTAAATGTACTAGTAGGCACACAAATAAAAACACTGTAAAGAATTTGACGACTAAACTTTCAGCTTCATATAAAATTTATTGACTATTAACTCTAACTATTTGTTACTGTAACATGTAGCGTAGAAGACTGTACAATATCTGTCAGTTTACAGTTAGCTATACTTCGTTGCAATTCATCTCTTCACTTCGTTGCAATTCCTGTCTTCTCAACTTGCATTCGCTGTATAGACTTGAACGACAGTAGTCCACTCCAGTTAACTCTACCCTAGTTACCTTGCATCGAGTCGTACACATCTCTCTTGTACTGTCTCGCTTAGTAGACAACAGTACCGACGACTCACTCACGACTGACTTTCACATTAACTGTCTGGCTTATATAGAGTCCCTAATCGATCCTGCAAAGTTGCACAAATATTGCAAGTATCCTCTGGAATAACACGTGAGGAAACGTCACATCCTGTCTTTGTTTATACATGTAGATTCCAGAAAACATCGGCTGCAGTGTCATCTTGCCGGGGTCACAAGTTGTGACCTCTATCTGTCACTGGACATTGCTAGTACCTTCTGGAATAACATGTAAGGACACGTCACATCCTGTCTTTGTTTATACATGTACATTCCAGAGAACACCCGCTGCTGTGTTATCTCGCCGGGGTCATACGTTGACCTCTACCTATCACTGTTCATTTGTAACACTATTCTTCTCGAGGTAATAATGAGCTGATTTTTCTTAAGAAAAGGGAACAACACTTCCGGCTAAACTGTCTAGCTGGGTTTTTTTTTAGTTCAAACTTCTTCATATCTCGTCGACATGGTAGACCTCTAACTAGATTTACCCAGATCTACCTAGATTTATCCCTAGGCGTAATAAACAAATAAGGTGCAACAATAAATCAACATAAAGCAGTGACTTAACAACCTTGGTGCAGTGCAAATGGTGCATTTTCTGAGCTAAATCTTATTATTTTATAAAATTTAAGTTTATCTGAAACTTTTGTTTCAAAAAGAAATATGATTATTAACCCTCACCCACCTATCATCACCATCCATCACTATTTGATTGAGTGCCTGAGAGACTGAAATCCTCTCTTACAAAAGCCCTGAACAAAAGGCATGCGTTGGTGTGCGTTACACAACTATGTCAACTTACAAGGCAAGAACTGGCTTTCCAGACATGTCCAGACGAAATTCAGTAAGTCTGGGCCAGTCGAAGGTAATATGAGACACGGATTCCTTCTCCTACCCGCATCGGCGTCACCGTGAGTTGAGTTTGAGTTGAGCTGTACGAAGTGTAAATGTTGTTGGTCGGTCGTTAGCTTGTAGCTCCAA